>JAOVVA010000002.1:7956837-7967366 GCA_028565275.1 Leiocassis micropogon | reverse complement strand
TTTATTTTTATTTTTACTTTAATGTTGTAATAATTTTTAAATTTATATTTTTGGGTTGTGGAACGAATCATCTAAGTTTCCATTATTCCTTATGGGAAAATTTGCTTTAATATACAAGCACACTTCCGGAACTAATTATGCTTGGAATCCAAGCTTTATTTCTGTATATAATCCCCTGCTACACAAATGCACGTTTCACTAGTGCTTGGATACATCAAGATATTTGTCTTAAAATGCCGAAACCATGTTCGGACTGCCTGCTTCACGTCATCGTCATTGCTGAAACACTGGCCTTAATGGCCCAAACATATGGGCGTGAGCACAAGACTTGTTGGGGGATGTGGCGTTGACTCCCAGCTAAGTTCCTGTAACGTGCAAGTGGGGAGCTGAGCAGTATGAGGTCGTGGATTGTCCTGCAAAAACAGAATGCCTATGCTGATCAAACCAGCTCCTTTTTTGTGAGAGCGTTCTACTCGTTGAATGTGCATAGGGACGACTGCAGTGGCTCCGCTACTCCTCAGACGTGATTGTCATTCACGGGTGTACAGCCTTCTTTAAAAATGTTTGCACTATTCCAAGGTTCTACTGCTGCTAAGAGTCTCATCACTGTGCTTGAAGTTGAAGTTCTCACAGTTTTCTGTAAATGTCAGTTGGTTTTATGCCTCCCTTCATGAGTCCCGGTTTGAATAGAACATGAGTTATTGAACTTGTATGATAAATGTGCTTAGGCACACTTTAAGCTTGCAGAATACTACACTGGCTGTAACTTCAGTTAATAGTTAGCGAGTTGTTGGTTTTCCTTCCCATAGACTGTTGTCTTGATGGCATCATTTCCTCCGTGCTCCCAGAAGGAAGACGTGATGAGGAATAAAATTTCACGTGTTAAAGTAAAATGGGGTTAAAATGAGATTAATAGTCACACAGAGAAGTTTGATGGTTGAGATTAAAGGATTAGATTCCTAACACACGGACCTTACAATGGCATAATGTATCAGGAAACCAGTACTCCTACTTTAGACGGAGCTAGATAAAGATCTACGATTACAGTTTGTTAAACTTGCGTTCTAAATATCCTGTTTTACTGAACGTTCATTTGTCTTTATAAATAGCATTAAATGTCCCAGTGCTAATCACCTTCTCAGTAGACATTGTCTAATTAAATCTGGCCTGAAGGCTGAAATTAAACAGGACCATTAGAGTTATTTCTCTGACATCTACCTATTTCCTGCTCACTGCAGTAAACTTTGCCTGTCTGTGCGCGTCTCGGCCCGATGTCTGGACAGAATTGCTCAGTCTTCTTCATTCCCGCTCTCACCTGCTGTTCCTTTTGCCCTTGTCTCGTCATTGAGCGACGTCCATGTGAGTAGGGGGAAAGAAAACTTGAGTTTGTGAAAAGTGTCCTTGCTGGGAAAGAATGTAAATCGGTCCTCTGTCAGGTGTGAGGAATTTTGTTGTTGGCCACAGATGGAATGCGGCCACCTGCTAAGAAGGCCGTTTTTCAAAACACGTCAGCTAATGATTAGCTACTTCTCAACAGTGCCATGTTTTTTTTAACATACTTTTCCAGGTTGGCTGACATTTATGTAAATATGCAGGTAGCATGTGTCGGTTGCACTTTATTTAGTTTAAGGTTGATGCGCTGGAGGAATCCAGGGACTAACTGCACAGCACTTCAGCGATAACTGTAGATAACAATCTTACATCTTATCTTACATCCTTTTTTCCGTTGCAAGCTTGGCAATGTGATGTAATACATTATATTCCATTTTAACCAATTATATAAACATGACTGAGCAAACAATAACAAAACATAGAAATGGGTCACATAAGCAAAGCAATACTCTACACACATGTGATCACTTGTTTTGTTATGGTGGTTCCTGTGACTAAAAAACTATAAAAAATGAAATAAAATAAAAAAATCCCACTAAAAACTATATTGTGAGTTCTACATTCGTGCGACATCATTCCCATATTCCAGTAGCAGTAAAATTTGCATGTTTTATATAATGATAACTTCGGTTTTGCATGACATATATGAACACCCAAATGCACAGTTTGACGTCTGAACCCTTCCCCCTTAACACACACCAGTGTGACACACTTCCATATAAGGATTTTTTCCCCGTTTCCATGGCACAGGTCTGTGCCACGTGAGATATAAAGGTTAACTTTAAAGTTTGGGGGTGGGGGGTTCGATTCAGGTACTTTTTTCCGATTCTTTTGTGTGGCAATTCATGTGTCGCCACGGAGTCCAAACTCTAATAAATTCTTTTTTAACTTGTGCATGTTTGCATTTGAGGTAGTAAAGAGTGCTCCCTATCTATCTGTGTATATGTGTATATGTGTATATACATACACATATACATATGTATGTATGTATGTATGTATATATGTGTACATCATAACTACACAATATTACCCTGCATCCCATGACATTTAGTCACAAAATAAAGTCACACACTCCAATATTTCGATTAGTCCATCTTTTGCTGTGTTTACAGCACACATTTGCTATGGCATCGTTTCATTTATTTCCATCCGGAGTCTCATTACTTCTGAAAACCCTGACCATTCAGTATATTCAGGTGGTCAGCTGACTATGGCACATAAAGTTCCTGAGTTAAGACCCGACCAAATGAAGCATCCCCAGATCATAACTGTCGCCACACGCTTGTACAATAGGCACTAGGCATGATGGGTGCATTACTTCATCCGCCTCTTTTCTCGTCACTCTGGGACAGGGTCAATCTGGACTCATCAGAATGTATAACCTTTTCCCAATGCTCGATAGTCCATTCTCTACGCTCCCTAGAAAATTGAAGCCTTTTTTATCTGACAAAGGAAAAATATTAGGCTTTTCTAGCCTCACTGATTAAAATACACAGTTGTTTAGTCCCAATCCCTTGAGTCCTCTTCGCATTTTGCATGAGAAATGCTTTTACTTTCACTTTTCACAACGTAGCTGTGAGTTTTACACTAGTTTTATTATTAGTCTTTGAAAACTTTGCAAACTATTGAGTAATCACTAATCATGATCATTCACGATGTTTCCAGGCTACATTTCTTCCTCTGACGGTTCACCACTATCCTTCCAGGTATTAATAACACATTAAACAGTTTTTATACCAATTTTAGTGTTTTCAGTCGTCTCCTTAGTTGTTTTCTTTGCTTGATGGAGAACAATAGTTTGACCTTCTTGAAACAAAGATGCAACTTGGTCAAGACCACAGGATATGTCTTCTGACATGGTTGTTTAAGAAATGAGAAGCTCACTGCATCAGTTAGGGTTAAATATCGTGTTACCAGCTGAATCATATTAATCACTGCAGTAATTATCAAATGGAATTTTCATAACTATTTGCTTAGTTAAATCCAATTGGCGACTTTTTTTTTTTTTTTTGGCAGTGTATTAAATTACCAGACCTGCCAAACATCACTGATTTTGCATGGGAGCGGTGCAGTTTAATGCTTAAGCATGGTAGTATGATGTGTCTCTCAAAAACAAAAATTGGCCAAAAGACCTTTTCTAGCCTGTAAAAGTATAAAAATGAGTCACATAAATCTGAAACAATATCGTTCAATTAAATATGAGATCTTTTGAGTGGGAATATGTGAAATAAAATGTATGATATGACTTATGATAGATGCATAAAAGCTGTGTTTGTCCTCGCTAACACGTGGAAAGTGTATAGTTATCATTAACTATAGTTAATAGTAGTTAGTTTTCAGGCAAAAGGGAAAAAAAACCTATAGGGCATTATGACCTAAGAAGAAAGTGGCACATCTTTTGTCACTGTAGGTGCATTCAAATATTTTGAGCAGCATGACAGAAAATTTCAGTTCAGAAATCTCTGCTTACCTGTCCCGTTTTTGAATTGAATTCAGGTGTTTCAATCAGGCCCACCATTGAACCCACTATTTTTTCACTCACTTTCTCATCTTCTACACCGCTTTATCCTGTATTCAGAATCACAGGGGCCTGGAGCCTATCCCAGGAGGCTTAGGGCACGAGGCGGGGTACACCCTGGACAGGGTGCCAATCTATCGCAGGGCGCACACACACACACACACACACACACACACACACTACGGGCAATTTCGGAACACCAATTAGCTTAATTTTGCATGTCTTTGAAGTGTGGGAGGAAACCAGAGTAAAACCCACCAAGCACAGGGAGGACATGCAAACTCCATGCACACAGAGACGGGAATCGAACCCGGACCCAGGATGTGCAAGGCGACATTTCTAACCCCACTACACCACAGTTCCACCCACCATTTCTTGTTGCCAAGGTATGCGCTGTTACACATTTAATATCTCTCAATGTCGACTCTTAGTCTTTGTGTTTCAATGTTAAAAAAGATAAATCAACATAAAGACCAGAGAGATGTCTATAGGTGAAAAGGAGGCCATTATAAAGGTGAGAAAAGAGTGAAAATCAATCGGAGCCACTGCACAAGCATTTGACATACTGTAGCCAATACACCCATTTGAAATGTCCAAAATTAACTTTCCAAACTGTGGAAAAAGAAAGGATCTGCTCATGATCCACAATATACAGGCTCAGCGGGCACGCATGGCGAAGGTAGTGTCATGATGTGGGTTTGAATGGCTGCTTCTGGAATAGTGTCACTTTTTTATGATGAACTCCGAATGAATTCAGACATCAATAGAAACATTCCGTCTACCTTTACAGAGAAATACATCCGATCTAATCGATCTAAGCAAAATCTTAATAATATACTTATTAGATACTTATTTTCTGAAAGAGTGTGCGACACCATTAGTGATTGTGAATCTATTACTATTTCATATGTCGCTGAAAAATTGGTCCCTGTTTTACAAAAAAAAAGCGCTTTTTCTCCCCTTTATTTATTATTTAACTAGTGACTGGTGTTATATCCTTAGGCAGCTTTATCTACCCCGGTGTGTGTGCTTGCTGGGTCAGACTACATGCCTGAGACTCACTCGCCTGCATGCAGCAGATGGAACTGTTACAGCTGTCTCAGCTGACAGTGGGAAGCACAGCATGTCCAAAAGGAAAACATGAACCTTTATTCAAGGCCGTCCCTTTTTTTGGTGATAAAATGCCTGATAGGAATCTGATATGTTTTTCAGAATAGTGCACTGCAGAACGATGGGGTAGTGTGCTTGATCTGTTGCCTAGAAGACTTGACAAGTCAGAACAGTGTGGTACAGGCTTTACAGGAATATTTATATTGTCATTTTTGGACCTGTCAAAACCATACACCTTAATTTTAGTATCTTACGGTGTTACCACAAGCATGCTTGGTCAAAGTGTGTGTGTTTGTGCGTGTGTGTGTATGATTCAGTCTTTTCTCATCACAGTAGTAATGTGTGTTCCTGCCTCACCCCAGGCAATGCTTGCCAAATACAGGAAGGAAATTAACAGTTGGACCTGTTTACACCATGACAACTATTGTGCACTATTTCTTATTTGGCCTAATAAGTTTAGAAATAAAACGTTGTTTGAAAAGATACAAGATTGTTACTGAGGATTCATAAGGTATTTCCATATTGATATGAATTTAACAGCTCTCTGACAATGACCACACCTGAGTAATGGAGTCTGACTGTGGATGGCGTCGGTTTGCGCTTCCTGTGTGTTCATGCAGAGGCGTGAGTCAGCCTGCTAACCTGTAGACTGGTAAACAGACTGGTTGTACTGTAGCGTCATACTCGTGTCATCTCTGTGCAAGTCTGTACAGTGCCGTTTGGGTGACTAGGAGTTAGTTGGAATGTCCTATATATTTCTTTGGTTATGAAAGTATCTTCCTCTCACCCACCATATTGTTGCTGTACAATAAACTTTGGACAGGACAGTAATTATTTTTCCCATTTGGTTATACCATTTTAATGGGGGCAGTGGTGGCGCAAATGGATCAGATGGTAGAATATTTCGGTTCTAAGTGGGACGTCTAGGGTTCGAGGCCCAGCACTGCCAAGTTGCCACTGTTGAGCCCTTGAACAAGGCCCGTAACCCTACCTGCACTGTATCCTGGCTGACCCCATGCTCTGACCCTAGTTACCTAACTGAGATATGCGAGCATTACAACCTTTGGAATTAATAAGGTATTATGCATGAATGGTACCCACCACTGGACTAGTCTTAAGGCCTCAGCCTACTTTATGTGGCACCTACATTTGACTGTCTTCCATGAAGAATGTAACGTATTTGCAGCCCAAACATGCTTCATTTGTCATGCCGTGCACATGACAGTTAGATGAACTCCGAGGATGAATGCGCTGTATGACAAGCCTGTGATTAGTGATTACAAACAAGCAGTGATGAAGCCAATTAATCCTAACCGAAAACCATTGAGGAGCAGCAGCAGTTATCTTCTTGTAGTCATGGAAATATAATAGCGGGTGTACACAATGGCTGGTACAAACCTGCAGCACATTCACTATGAACTCATAACCTTTACACAGACATCATGTCCATATTGAGGATTGAATGAAAAAGTTAATAAAGCAGAGATCATATGATTTGGCTTCCCTGTTTCCATGAATAAACACTGTTTAATATGAATGTGAGCACCGATTTACACTCTGTACAAATCCCAACAATCCTCTCTTTCCCAAGGCCTTTTCTGCCTTTTCCTCCCTGTCGGGTTAAACTGGAATCGATCCATTTGTATGAGGAAGTTATTAGACATTAGGGCTTCAGTAGTCATCACCGTAAACCACTCCACTTTGAGGTCTTATTTGGCTTACAGGGTTCGTTACTGTAGGGAAAAATTGTTATTGGAAAGGTTGGACATTATATACTCCTGCCCAGTGGGTTTTCTGTACGAAGTGAAAGGCTTCTTTGTTAAAGCACAATCCCCTACCATTCCTATGACATTTGAAATGTTATTAATATGGAATTAAAGTCATGAAGACTGCATGTAAAGTGAGATGCATGAAGCAATAAAAGATTTATTTCATTACTGAAACTGTTTTTATTACTAAATAAACATACTCATCAATTTCTGTCAAATGTATTACATCATTGTTCACCTTACTGAAAGTTATAGTGATGATAAAGCAAAGAGGACGGCACTAATTCAATTTCAGATGGTGAAGTATAACTTGTATTACTTTTTTAATTAAATAGGAAGCAGAGAATTGACAAAGTTTTGAAATTTAAAAGCCATTCAATTGTTAATAATGAAACATCAATGTAATACGAATCAGCAGATAGCAAGCTGTGATTAAAAATTCTTTTATTGAAATGTTCAGAGATTCGTGTTTTAAATTCAATATTTAAAAGAAATCAAATTTACTCTGTAATTCAGTAAATAGATAATGCAGTATATAGATATCCCTAAGTTGCTTGAATGCCCAGGAGGCTTAGGGAACAAGGCGGGGTGGACCCTGGACAGGGTGCCAATCCATCGCAGGGCACACACACACACACACTGACTCTCACGCTACGGGCATAATAATAGGAACGCCAATTAACCTAATCTGCATGTCTTTGGACTGTGGAAGGAAACCGGAGTACCCGGAGGAAAGCAATAAATTCAGTGGAATATATTAGAATATAAAAACATACATATTTTACTTCCAAACGTAATAAATGTCGCAATGTTTTCTCCTTTGTCTCAACAGAATCTCCTCGCTTGTCCACGGACTCCTCCCTGAGTGGCCATGATCCTGTCCTGGCTGACTCCTGCTCGCTGTCCACCGAACACTCTGATAATGAGCGGCCAGTGAGCACCGTGTCCACTGTCTCATCAGGCTCCTCTGGAGAGGGCCAGAGCAGCCTGTTCAGTGCGTCCCAGTGTCCCCAGTCCCTGCCCTCCCTATCCACAGAAACTGACATCGACTTGGAGCTCAGTCCTCCTGAGGAGCCTGAAACTGAACTGAGGCCTGAAAGCAAGCGACCAAGGCAGGACCCTGCTGCAGGCCAGTTCAACAACAACGCAAGCGCTGTCGGAGTCGTTCCACTACCACCAAGACTGGACGGACCTTCGCCTGTCGCCACTGTAGCGATGGCGCCTAATTCTCAACTAACCTATGTGGATCGAGTGGTCATGGAGATTATAGAGACAGAAAGGATGTACGTAAGGGACTTGTGCAGTATTGTGGAGGTGAGTTTGCAGTACCTAAACCTTTTTGTAGTAGTTACAGCTGCTCGTCTGACTTTATTTTTACAAAATCTGACAGTTGCAAAATAATATTTTGATGTGTGACAGTTAACAGTTCTTAGCTTTTTAGGAATGTTGGTGGTTCTTAGTGTTAAGATTCGTGAGATTTGAGACTTTTCTTCATTTTATATCCTATCCAGTGGTTGAAAAGCTCTGGCTGTGTATGAATGTTGCTACAAGAAAAGTGGATTTAAGTTTTTCACGGAAAGTTGGGGGAAACTTGGGCTAAAACATGGTTTTGACGCTGAGCTGTTTCTTTTGTGGTGGTTATATTTTTGTTATTGTGCAAAACTATTTGAACCCTGTGACATTACAAACGTTGGTACCAAGCTTCAATATTGAATGTGGAATATGTGGTGTTTTAAAAGCTACAATCACTGGCCACTTCATTATGAATACCTGGTTAAATGCATATTACACAAATATCTAATCAGCTAATCATATGGGGTAGCAACTTGATTCCTTTAGACATGGTCAAAACAATTTGCATAAGTTTAAACCGAGCATCAGAATAGGGAAGAAGGATGATTTTAAGTGACTTGGCATGGTTGTTGGTGCCAGACAAATTGGTCTGTGCATTCCCAAAACCGATGATCTACTTCTGTGCATTTCCAGAACCTATGATTTTCACGCACAACCCTCTCTAGGGGTTTACAGAGAATGGCCTAACAAAATATATATATATATATCTATATTCAGTGAGGGGTCGTTCTCCAGGCGAAAATGCCTTATTGATGCCAGTGGTCAGAGGATAATGGCCAGACTGGTTCGAACTAAAAGGCAACAGTTCTCTAAACTCAAATGACATCTCCTTATCAACCAAGGTATACGGAAGAGCAAATGGGCCACATCAGCAGAAGTCCAAACCAGTCAGCTAAGAATAGGAAACTGAGGCTATAATTCCAATTCTCATGGGCTCACCAATAAAGATTGGTAAAACATTCCCTGCTGTGATGAGTCTTGACTTCTGCTGTGTCAGAACTTGTCCTAAACTAAATGAAAGCATGGATTTATCCTTCCTTGTATCAAAGGTTTAGGCTGCTGGTGGTGATGTAATATTGTCAGGGATATTTTCTTTGTACACCTTGCACCCCTTAGTGCCATTTGAGGATTGTTTAAATGCTACATCCTACCTGATATTGTTGCTGCCCATGTCCTTCCCACAGGATAAGACGCCATGTTGCAAAGCGAAGATCATCTACAACTGGTTCCTTGAACATAACAATGAGTTCACTGTATTCACATGGCCCCCACAGGCACCAGATCCCAATCCTATAGAACACCTTTGGAATGTGGTGGAACGGGAGATTCGCATCTTGGACGAGCAGCCGACAAATCTGCAGCAGTTGCACGATGTTATCATGTCCGTATGGAGCAAAATATTTTAGACTGTTTTTAGCACCTTGTCAAATCTATGCCGTGAAGAATTAAGGCAGTTCTGAAGGCTAAAGTCGGGCCAACCAAGTACTAGCAAGGTGTAAGTGGCTTGTGAGTGTATCTTTTGATCCCTGAAGACTTTAGAGTAACATTTGTCCTCTTCTGGGTGACACTAAATGGTGGGAATATAAACCATTTGTCTAACTGCATGCTTTAATGATGAAAGGATATCCAGTACAAGCAGCTGAGGTACAAATCTGCAGTATTCAGATGAAGTTGTCCACTAAAACAATTTGTTTTTATGAAGTGAAAATGGGTATTCATGGGTGTGGAACCGACCACTGACGGTACGAGAAGATGAACAGACGCAAATGCATACGCACTGAGCAGAATCAGCATCAGGATGAACCGGGATGAAGTGGTTATTATATATATATATATATTGCAGCGTCCCAAGGATGCCAATTGGTGTAAGCATTTTTAAGCAAGTTTGAGCTTGTGTTTCCAAGATTGGAAATCTGAGAGAACATATTGGGGTGGGAGGGATGGGATTGCTATCTTCCCTGTCAGTGAGTAAGTACCTAGCCAGTCATGAGATTCTTTGAGCTCACATGTCCAGTAAAGGACCGTTGGCATCTGCTCAAAGTGTGAGTCAAAGTGTTTATGCAAGAAACGAAAGGATGTTATGGCTGGAGTAACACATCTCAGAGGAGGCAAACCTTGGATTTGTTCTCCTCAGTGGCTGGCTGTTATGCAGTAATAAAGGAATGGCTATTGGGCAGGACTGAGCAACATCATCATTATCATCATCATCAAGCACCATGTCATTTCATTACACTATACTAGTAATTTATGGTTTTTCACATTTCTTTGGGCTTTGAAAAGCCCTGTGTTGCATCACATTGTGTCTTTTCTAGCCACCGTCTCTTACCACAGCTAGTTACAGAACTTCTAGCCCAAAGTTAAGCTTTGTTTTTATCCACCACATAGCA
>JAOVVA010000002.1:7945216-7956737 GCA_028565275.1 Leiocassis micropogon | reverse complement strand
AGCCACCGTCTCTTACCACAGCTAGTTACAGAACTTCTAGCCCAAAGTTAAGCTTTGTTTTTATCCACCACATAGCATGTTTAATACCAGCCACAAAAAATAACTACCTGTTTAGGAGAGAATTACACGTTGTTGATTTGCACCCACATTTCCCAATCCTTCATGACAGGTTTTTTTTTCTTCTTCTTCTTCATTCAGTACCACAGCTGTGATTAATTGAAACTGTTTACTCCTGAAAAGTGAAGTATTTAAAAACGTACTTGGGTAACGGCAATCTCTGTAAAAAATGTGCCTACACTTTCAGAATTTGCAGCTGCTTTAAATCATTACATTTTTCACTCATAGCCTTGCATTGTTTCCTGTTTGGTCTGGACCACAGATGGGGAAGGTAATCATGGGCTGTACCTCAATCCTCCTTCATCATTGTAAAGCTTCATTATTTCGTCCTCCGCTCAGAAATTTACCCAGGTGCATGCATGTACAGAGTCAGCCAAAAACTGTATACACACTTCAGGAAAGTTTTATGCGTGTGTGTTTGTGTGTGTGTGTGTGTGCGTGTATATATATATGTTCATACATCAGAGCAAAACATCTGGCCACTGAGTGCTTATTTACCCAATTTCAGACCCAGAACCCAGTCCATTGTCAGTATTATTCCCTTCCCTTTTTTTTTTTTGTCCCATTTCCCATTTTGTTACATTCCCATGACATTACGCGAGAGCCATCATTTGATTTTGTGTTTTGACATGGTTCCTTTTGAAACAGGAAGTAAGAATAATGGTCCGTTAAAGCACTTGACCTATTTTACACACAACAACTAATAGTGGTCAAGATGTGCCACACTTGGACTTGACAATGGCTTAAAAAAAAGGAGCTAAACTCTTTTTAAATACTTTATATTCATTGTAATCCTTTTCATGTTGCCTGCCGGTGAAGCATAGGCCACACATGGGGATCGCTATCCGTCGTCTTGCGTCGTTTTCTTTTCTCTGCAACTTCCTCTGAAACCATTCATGGGAATTTAACCGAACTTGATTAGTACCTTTTCATGTGTTCTAGTCTAAGTCTCATGAGATGAAATCACTCATTTCTGTTTCCTGGAAAGGAGGTTTAGCGATGCATTGCGCATGCGCGCCCAGTAGAAAATGAACGAATTACTCTCTGAGACTACTCGTTTTTCCGGGTCACGTTAAAGACACATTCAAAAAGAACGAATCATTCATGAACGACCCGTCACTAGTCAGAATGCACTCTGGGTTTAGATATTGAGATTTTTGAGCCAGAGAGAATAATACCGAAATAAACATCACAAATTCATATACAACAGGACCATTGATACAGTCATGTATACCGTCATTAAAGAAAATAACTATTGTGACACTATGTAAGTAATATTTAATTCTTCATGTTTTTGTAACATACCCTTTTCCCGCTTTTAAAAAAAGTGTAAGACATTTAGTGGGCAGGCGACTCGTCACTTCCTTGGACGACTCACATCTATTTTTATTCTCCTCATCGCCATATTCATCCACATCTGATGGCTTTATATTCAGAGTTATGTCATGTTTGGCTGGCAGTAGCACCATAAAATGAAGGAGCTGCAGGTTCATCACCAGAAGGCATCTTGATGCATCATAACGCCTTATCTTGCAGAGCGCAATTGAAGGAGCTACTAGTACAGGTTTAGTCTTCAAAAAGATTGTAGGATTTTTTTTTTTTTTCCCCCAGAGGTGTTGAAATTTGCTCACTCACTCAGTCATACATTCTCTGTATGCGTTTCCTGTACAGGGTCACGGGGGCTTTGGAGCCTGTCCCAGTGCACTTGGGACGCTAGGCAGGGTACACCCAGGACAGGATGCCAGTCCATTGCAGGGCACAGGCATGCACACACTCGCGTAGACACTACGGGCAATTTGAAAAAGCTAATTAGCCTAATTTACATGTTTTTGGACTGTGCGATAAGGGGAAACCCACCACACAGGGAGAAAATTCAAACTCTACGCACACAGACCCAAGACGGGAATCGAACCCTCAACCCTGGAGGTGGTGAAACTGTCAGATTAAAACCAATTTTTTTTTTCTAAATCCTAATATCATATTGGCGTCTAGAACACTACGTGGCATGATGTGTAAAAAAAAAAAAAAAGTTCTAAACCATCAGTTTTGATTTCTATCCCAAATTCATTTAACCCCCTTTTTTAATTCCTGTCGTGCCTGGTATTTCTATGCATTATCATATGGGTATGCATTTTTATACGCGTCACTCCACACTTTTTTTAATTATTATTAATCTTATCATATTTTATGGAAAACAGTCAGCGAGGGACCCACCGTCTGTCCTTTCAGAGAGGATTTGTCCAGGTTCTGTCAAGCTTCGCTTAGACTCCCTGTTGTACCGTGTGATATTCGACCTCTGCTTGCTACGTTCATTGTTAAGCAGCGTGTAAATGTTTATTTAGCTGTAGCTCTCCCCACGGGTTCCCAGTTCTCATTGGTTAAAAGTGGTGTTGAGCTGCTCTTGAATCTGTCTAGTTTTGGTCTGGCTGCACTGCCAGGAGAGACGCAGTCCATTGCAAACTGCCCAAATATGGTGCTCTTTGATCTTCGGCATAGACACACCCGCGTATGACATCACTGGGTTAATCTCTGTGTCGCTCTCTCTTACACAGAAACGCTTGAGAATCTCTTGTTCACCTGTTTGCTTACACCAGGATACATATCCAAGAGGGGATTAAGGTCACTACATGTCACATGAAGAGCGTTCTTGATATGAATAGCTATTCATAATATTAACAAAACATTGTAATTGATGTGAAATATTTACACTATTCATGCCCCTGTTGCCTGCTTATCACATAATGTTTTCTACAATACGTAGCCATACTTGGGTATAAGAAGATTGTTTTCAAAAGAGCCATGCTTACTTAATAAACCCTTTTTAATCATATGATTTACATCAGAGGAACTCCCACAGCTGCAACAGCTCGCTGACTTCCTTTATGGTAAAGGAAAAAAATTATTCACTTTTATTTTAGAGGATCTAGCAAGGTTCTACCTTTAAAAAATGGTTTACTTGGAAAATGTCTTCCCACAGCATTTGAGTGTTGCTTTATTTATTTATTTATTTATTTATTTATTTGAGTCCATACATTGTGACTTCACTCCATGACTTTTAATTAAACTTGTAATTATGGCAGTGGTGGCTCAATCGACTAGGGCTGTGGGTTACTGATCGGAAGGTTGGGGGTTCGAACCCCAGCACTACCAGGCTTCCACTCTTGAGCCCTTGAGTAAGGCTCTTAACCCTATCTGCTCCAGAGCCGCTGTATCCTGGCTGACCCTGCGCTCTGACATCTGCTTCCTAACTCTCGCTGACCCCAGCTTCCTAACTGGGATTTGTGGAAAAATCACTGTTCTATAAGGCACATGTGACAAATAATAGAATTATTATCATTATTATTATTATTATTATTAAGACCTCTACAATGTTAGGAGTTCTGAAAAACACTCCCGTTCCTATTTTATATCTAGAAGCTTGTTTACTAAATGTTTTCCCTTATTTGAGCAGTAGACAGTACTCACATGTGGCCCAGTCACGGCCTTTACACTCCAACAACTGGAATTCCCCAGAACTGAAAGTGGGAGAGAAGGTGTTTTTTTCATGTGTTTGTGTTGGTAGGCGAGCATGACTGTGAAAGAAAAATATATTAAAATATAACTTTTTTAGGCAAAAAAAAAAAGGGGGGGGGGCGCGGGGAGAAACCTTTTGGGTTTTGCAAGCATGAAAAAAGAAGCAGGTGCGGCAAAATCCTTGGAAAAACTAGGCAGATAATTTCCCTATAAATTACAATTAAAAATTGGACCGGAGATATTTTATGTATGCAAAGGGTCTCGCACCAATTGCTGACTTCGTTTCATCAGTTAGAGTTTACTGGTTTTTATAACACAGTATTTAGGATATAGTATGTAAAACCATTTTCTTTTTTTTTTCACACTTGCCCTACAGCAGTTATTTGCATGCAAGACTTTTGCACTGTACTGTATATTCACTATAATATTAGACGCTGGGGATTAAAAAAAACAAAAAGTCCTTCATCAGCTGTGTAAGCAAAGTGCTTCCGAAGCGGTCTGAGCTGAAACCAGATACTGTAGGTTCATATGTTATGCCACGCTATACAGTCAAGAGTCTTTATGAAAGTACTCATACAATTACGTAGCCGGTGAGCAAATATAATTTTATTAAGCTGGAAAGAAAAACAAAGCAACCCCAGAACATAAAAATGAAAGTGCACGCTGCATACTGGAGCTTTTAAATGTGAAATCAGTTTCCTGATCATGTTTGAGTTTTGAATATTGATAAGCAACAAGTGGCGTAAAAGATAACATGGGCTAACAAAAATACATTTACATTTACATGTACACTGAAGTAGAGAGTAAAGAGAGGAAGTTGCTGCTCAGTGGACTTCTCTATGTAATACGGCTGTTACAAGCTTGTGTGCAGAAGTGTAGTGCTGCCCTCTGTTGACATGTTTTAGGAATTACAAATATATTCATGCACAGGCAGAGGTTTATTCATTTACTTGATTAGGATGATTAGTGGAACTGGAGCCTAATCCCAGGAACAATGGTGACGAGATGGGAATACACCCTGGATTAAACACAAGTTCATCACAGGGCACCATACACACATACGTTCATACACATATTCACACTTGGGGCAATTTTTCACAACCAGTCCACCTACTGGCATTTGTTTGGAATGAAAATAATGTTTTCACTATACAGGCAAAAGAGTGTGCAAAACCCCACACAGATAATAATCCAAGCTTTGGCTCAAACCTAGGACCCAGGAGCTATGAGGCAGTGTTAATGTTAAGTGTTCTTCACTCACTCACTCATCGTCTGTACCCCTTCATCCTGTATACAGGGGCCTGGAGCCTATCCCAGGAGAGTTAGGGCATGAGGCGGGGTACACCCTGGACAGGGTGCCAATCCATTGCAGGGCACACACTCATACACACGACCGGCAATTTGGGAACGCCAATTAGCCTAATCCTCAGGTCTTTGGACTGTGGGTGGAAACCAGAGTACCCAGAGGAAACCCATCAAGCACGGGGAGAATATGCAAACTCATGCACACAGAGGTGGGAATCGAACCCGGACCCTGGAGGTGCAAGGCAACAGTGCTATCCACTAAGCCACCATGTCATAATTTACAAGATAATAATTGCAATATATATTTTTATCATGCATTCTATGATGGGGCAGGTGTAGCCCGGTTGGGCTGCTGATCGAAGGCTGACAGTTTCAAACCCCGTCATCACTGGGATGCCACTGGACCCTCGAGCAAGGTCCTTTACCCTCAGCTACTCAGACACAATGTAGGGCAGTGGGAGTATTAGAGGCCTAATAAGCCTAGGCACATGGATAGATTCAGTATAGGACGAAGATTCAGTATAGGACGAAGATTCAGTATAGGACGAAGCTATGCCTAAACATGCCATCCAGTGCGTTCTGTCCCAGCTGTAACAAAAGTCACTTTTTTCTGCAATCACATTCTCATTCGCAAATTCACTTTATTCCTTGTTGAATGCATGCAGACAATGTGGCAACGAATTTCCACAGCGCAGCACAAAATGTGACTATGCGTTAGCCATGCGACTGTGGTTACAGTGTCAACATCACATTTTTAGCATTTTGAAGAGGAAGTGTTTTTTTTTGTTTGTTTGTTTTTTTGGACTGTTTTTAAGTTTCTGAATCATAATGTTGCAGGAGCATGTTCAGTAACTGCAGCTTTGCAGAGAAATTATTCCTAGAACATCACTTTCTGTGTACTTGTCTTACAGCACATTACCCAATGTTCAAATCATAATTTATCACTTTTTATTTTCTGGATTTCTTTTTTTTATTTTGTCTCTCATAGTTGAGGTAAACCTATGATGAAAATTACAGGCCTCTCTCATCTTTTTAAGTGGGAGAACTTGCACAATTGGTGGCTGACTAAATACTGTACTTTTTTGCCCCACTGTATTTATATTTCATTTCTTGGATCATTGCACACAAGTCACTTTAATAAGACACTTTCATGCATATTTGCGCACCCCCCTGTCATTTTTCTTTATTTACACAAACATTTCTATATTTTCTTTATTTTTTATATTGTACAGAATATTTTTATTTTATTTTATCCTAGCTAAATTTATTTTCTATTGTATTTCTTTTTGACTCATATTTATTTATTATTAATAAGCTTTTATTCTTAAGGTCACTGGCGGTCGTATAAGCATTTCACTGCATATCGTACTGTGTATGACTGTGAATGTGACAAATAAATTTTAGTCCAGACTGCAGCAGCCAAAACCCTTACTCCTTACTAGAACCCTTATTTACTAGTAGTAGTTTCATTAACAATATTCAAATTTTATTCACATTTTCTTTGTCACATACACAGTCATACATTTTTGTGGGAAATGGGTTAAGAGGCTAGAAAAATAGTGCTGAACTGCCAAGTCTTTGGAAGAAATTTGGTCAGAACAACATTATGTATGAGCATGATCAGAGATCTCGTAAAAGCTTGGTGAAGTTGCGTGATAAAGAAATCAGAGCTATGTTTGATAATGAAGGTAAGAACAATTCCAGAAACACAAGGTAATGAGAACTTAAAGAACTGGGACCAAACATGTATGGCCATAAGAAAACCACTTGTACGTGAGGCTCATTAGAAACAGGGCTTCAGTTTGCTATAAAGATTGGTCATGTGGTCTGTTGAGTTGCGACTGACTGTATTCTAGAGCGATGTGCGAGAGCTAACCACTACTCCACTGTGCTGCCAAATTTTATTAAAAAATAAAACATTATCATTATTTTTTGGATGAAAAATACCTAATTTCCCAGTAGCCCTGTAGTGACACAGTTCAGAAACATTAATTTCTGGATTAGGACGACTGACAATAAGTTTAAAAAGTTTACATTTAAGAAAAGGTCTTTCAGAAAATTCTGAATGGCAATGAAAATCTTTCTGTCAAAATTACTTCACCTGTTAAGGATGCAGAAGGACTTAAAGATATAGGACTGCTGATATAAGAATAAACCCTCTACAGTTATGGAGGTATAAACCTAAAGATAAAATTAATTTACTGTATTATCAGCCACTTCAAGAATATGGGACCTACTCAGTTCAGTTCAATTAAATTTTAATGGTCATTGTCACAAAGCAGCTTCACAGAATCAAAAGAAAATTATGGAAATGTTTATGCAATGTGAAAAATGGACATTGTTGCAAAGCAGCTTTACAGAAACTCGCAACCTTGGTGGTAATAACTCAGAGATAGTTGTTTAATAGCTCTTTGAGTAAATTAAATTCACTCCAGGATTTAGTCACTAAAGCATTTTTTATAAAGACTATGATAATAATAATAATAATAATAATAATAATAATAATAATAATAATAATAATAATATTTTTATGACTGCAAATGCCAGAATTTCTTGTTGAATAAGTTTGATCAATTCACACTATTAATTCATTTTGAAAAAGTGCAACTTACATTTAACCCTGACACAATGTTAATCTAAACCTTAAAACTAATAGACCTGATATACAACTGTATATTAACCCAATATTTAAACAGGTTTATCTATTTTTTCTTTATTTTTTTAATACTACGTAAATAACCCTGTTATACACACGTCCACTAGAGGGAGTATTGCAATGTGTGAGTAATTTACATTGTGAGTGACATTCTAGTCTGTGTCCCTGCTTTATTTTATTTTTTTTAATAACTGAGGGTGGCTGGGTGTCTCAGTGGTTAGCACTTTCACCTCGCACCTGCAGGGTAAAGCTAAAGTCTCATTTATAATGCAACAGATATCATCTAGATGTTGTAGATTTAATCCTCCCTCCTTAACACTAATTACATTTTTATCCTGGAGATCCATTCTTCATAATTAGGACTGCTTTACTCTACAGATATAGTAATGAAAGAGTGATGATGTACAGATCCCCCTGAAAGTACTGGAATGACAAAGCCAATTATTTTGTTTTGCTATACACAGTGATAGTGTAGTGGTTGGGGATACTGTGGAGCGGTTCTGTGTTTCTGTAAAAAACTGAAGTGATTGTTTGTCACGCAGGAATACATTGTAATGAATAGTGGTGGCGTGTAGCATGGTGGTACAGTTTAGTGGTCGCGCATCCTGAGGTGGTACAGTGTAGTGGTTGCGTGTCACACGGGGATAAAGTGGTGCTGGTGCGACATTGTAATCTCGCACTGTTGTACACTGTAGTGTTTGTGTGTCATGCTCTGATGCAGTGTCATGGTTGTGTGTCACATAAGAACACATGGTGGTGGTTGTGTGTGCCACAATCGAGTGTTGCACGGGGGTACCGTTTAGTGGTCGAGTGCTGCACCGTGATAGAAGAGTAATGTTTGTGTGTCATACAATGTAGTAGGATACAGTGTAGTGTTGGTGTAATCTACAGTTGAGTGTAGTGTTTGTCACGTGTCACATGGTGATTGATAGTGTACAGTTGTGTTCACGTGTCACATGGTGATAGAGTGTAATGTTTGCATGTCTTGAGGACATACAGTGTAGTTGTTGTTTGTTGCACAGGGATACAGTGTAGAGGTCATGTGAAGTGCGTTGGTACGATTTACTGATACTGACACATGTCGCTTGGTGGTAGAGTGTAGTGGTCATGTGGTAGCGTCCTTGTGTGACGTGGTGACAGAGTATAGTGCTTTCATATCACGTGTAGTGTTTGTCTGTCACACTGTGATACAATGTAGTGATTGTAGTCGTGTAGTGGAGGAGTGTAGTGTTTGTGTATTGTGCAGGGATACAGTGAAGTGGTCGCATGTCACGTGAAGATACAGTGTACGTGTTACCTGGCGTTAGAGTGAGGTTTTTATGTGTCACGTGGGGATACAGTGTAGTGGTTACATTTCACTTGGTTATGTGTCACGCAGTGGTTGAGTATATGGTTGTGTATTGTGCAGTGCTACAGTCTAGTGGTCATGTCCGTGTGGTGGCACAGTGTAGGGGTAACAGTGTACACACAGTGGTGCAATGTAATGGTCACGTGTCATGCAGGGATAGAATGTAGTGGTCACATGTCACGTTGTGATACAGTGTGGAGATTGTGGTGTCGCATGGTGGTACACTGTAGTGGTCACGTGTCATTCAGTGCTGTAGTCTAGTGGTCATGTGCTGTGCAGTGGCACAGCGTAGTGGTCGTGTGTAACGCAGTGATACACTGTACACACACATGATGGAACAATGTAGTGGTCGTGTGTTGCGCGGTAAAAAAGTTTAGTGGCTGTGTTTCGTGCAATGGTACAGTACAGTGGTCATGTGTCGCATGGTGGTACAGGGTAGTCGTTGCATACAGTATCATGCAGTGCTACAGTCTAATGGTAGTGCATTATGTCTTGGCACAGCATAGGGGTTGGATGTCACACTGAGATTCAGTGTACACATGTATGGGGGTACAATATAGTGGTTGGTTGTCATGTGGTGGTACAGTTTAGTGTTTGCATGTTGCACAGGGCTAGAGTGTAGTGTTTATGTGTTGTGTCTTGTGCGGTGGTATAATGTAGTCTGCTCATGTTGCACAGAGGTACAGTGGAGTTGTTGTGTGTCATGTGGTGGAAAAGTTTAGTGTAGTGGACCTGTGTCGTGCAGTGGTACAGTGTACTGGCTTATACTGTACCGTGTTGTTGTGTGTCGAGTGTAGTGTTTGTGTTGTGTAGTGCTTGGGTGTCATGTGTTGATAGAGTGTAGTGTTTATGTTTCATGTGGGGCCACAGTGTAGTGGTGTGTGGTGCGGTGGTGTACAGTGTAGTGGTCATGAGTCACTCTGTTGCTGAGTTTGCTGATTATGAAATTACTGTGTTTGAAAGCCAGTCAGTTCATCTGACCTGACTCTATAGAGAATCTATGGACTATTGTCAAGATTAAGATGTTTATGAGCTGTAAGTCATAACCATGGGAATAAAAAAGGGCTTAAAATATTTCACTTTAAATGTATTAAAATATATGAGTTTCACTTTTTAAATTAAATCACAAAAAAGAAACATTTCGCTAATGTTTGAGATGCACTGTATATGACTTTTTTTGTGAAGAAACCATAAGATTTAGAAATTACAGAGAAAGGATTGATTTGGTCACGGGTCAGAGAGAATTTTGCAAAATTATAGGATATAGTGAGAAATGTTGCATTGTGCACTGGCAGGAATCATGATCATGTCTGGCTTATTTTTTACTTTATATTTTGTTTGTTTTGTTTTTATTTTTGTTCATGCTATTTTTTATTTCCCAATAATCCCAATAATTTCCCAAAGAAGTAGTATTGTTGTGCATATAATTTGCCATCATAATTGAATAGATAAAAACAAACTGGATTTTGAGAGATTCAATACATTAGAACAAATCAATCTGAATTTCCCCTCAAAGTTTAATTCACTGTTATTTAGTGCTGTGCTTACTGTTTAGTTACAGGGGGCTTCACACTCTACAATTAAAAAATTTTTACCACTGAATGTCACTTGAGGATATTTGAAAAGTATTCTTCTATAAACTATAAGACTGTCTCTCTAAAGAAGTGAGAAAATGATATAGAAGAATTATATCAAGTTATTCTTTTTAATTTATAAAATTTAAAGATTGCTCAAGACATTAATAATCATGTCCTATATATATAATCAGAACCTGGAGGTCCATCTAATGACAGTGCTAATCACAGTGTTGCCAATAGTTCAGTTGGCGACAGTGCCACCAACTGAACTATTATTTAACTGAAATCTGAAGAAGTGTCTGCGGGCATAATAATAACCAGTGCACTGGACAACAGACAGACAGACAGGGGTGATAAAAATACTGATGAAAATTGGTGCAAACAACCTGAGATCAGCTGTAGATGTAGCTATCTAAGGAAATAGTGTCATTAACCCTGAGGACAATCAGTCTGATGGTTTTTTTTAACATGTTTATCTTGAGACCCAATCAGGTGAAATTAATAACAAAAATGTCATTACCTTAATATAATAATTCAGCAATCATAATCGAACACCAGTAGTCATATTTCTATAAGGCTTTTTGTTTTGCTTGTCATATTGTTAAACAAAACTAGCAGCACAAAGCTTCTGTGCAAATATGATAAGGTTGGTATGTTACCTGTAAGCTGTTCATGTTCTAACTGAATGGATATTGGTTGATTTTTGTTTAGCTATGTCTCAAGTACAGATGTCACCAGATCTGGTGTGAATTTTTCTAGTTGCACAAGATGGCGCTCTCTTACTCTGGAGTGTATGTGTGTGTGTGTGTGTGTGTGTGCGCGCACATGTGCATTACTACTTAGGCCAGTGCTGCTTTCATGTGAGATGTGTTTTATTATGCAATTTTTATTTGTATTTACAGTGGGGGAAATAAGTATTTGATCCCCTACAGATTTTCTACGTTTGCCCACTTACAAAGAAATGAAGGGTCTATAATTTTTATCATAGGTTTATGGTAAAGGATT
>JAOVVA010000002.1:7921955-7939575 GCA_028565275.1 Leiocassis micropogon | reverse complement strand
CCCCCCCCCCCCCCCCCCCCCCCAAAAAAAAACATTTTTTTTTAATTTGTCCTGCAAAAAGGAACAGATAACAGATAATACACAACAGAAGGCCGATATAGTGCGAAGTGGAAACGGTGCAAATAAAAGTAGTGCAAATGAGCTTTTAGTTTATTTAAAGTGACATATGTATTCAGTTCTTTATTGCTGGGCTGAGGTGCTGAACAGTGCAATGCTGCACAAGTGACGGGTGCAGGTGAGTGTATGTGCATTAAAGAAAGGAGTATGGTTCAGGTTAGGCCACTTTGTTTAAAGAACTGTTATGAAAGGCTATGAATGCTGACGAACTTTCATAAGTTTGTTTCAGATATTAAGCAAATGGTTTTTCCAAGCTGAAGGCTCCGGTTGTATCTTTCTTCCGTCTGCTCAGTTCCTCTTGATTTGGCACCAGCAGGGCCCAATTGGACTTGGGGTGGGGTTAAAGCTCTGTTTATTAGTGATTTATTAAACATAATTGCACATAATTACCAACAAAATAAGGAGGAAATGCAGACGCTAATTTGATCTCTAAGTGGATTAACCATATGGCTGATTAGACAAATGAGCAAAACGAATCCAACCATGTCCTGCATGTTGGATTTAACAGTAGCGTAAGCACCGAATTTACTGAATTTTGTTTAAAAGAAGCAAAGGTTAGAACCTAAAATTTTACAGGCTCCTATCAGAGCATTTGCATTAGTTCCTGCTGTGTGCTCGATCACTGAATTCTGAATTAATGTTTAAGATGTTGTCATTTAAGCAGTATCTTCAATCGAGAGTGTGACGGTGGTTGATCTTAATTTGTTAAAACAAGCATCAGACTAATACCCCAAATACCATTATCTCTAATAATTTACCTTGTTGCCAGTATAAAGAGAAGCTTTCACTTGAGTTGATTTCCTCCTGCCTGGAGTAGCAATACATTCTCACGGAAACACGTGTCTGATTTCCTGTAGGAGATCCAGTCCCTGCTCATCAACTGGAAAGGACCCGACCTCACTACATACGGTGAGCTCGTCCTCGAGGGAACCTTCCACGTCCACCGTGCAAAGAACGAGAGAACGTTTTTTCTCCTTGACAAAATCCTCCTCATCACCAAGAAGAGAGGAGAGCATTACTTCTACAAGACCCATATAATGGTACTGAGCAGTCTGGAATTGTCATGCGCTCTTTTAATCCCTGCAACGTCTTCTAGCAAGTTCAGAGTTTTAGAAAGTAGATTAAGGAGGCCTCACTACAAGCGAGCACTAAGCTGTTGTCAGATATCAATTTGCTGGTATATTGCTAATTGAAAAACGTTGAAAAGGCTTTTCCTGCCTTCCAGATGGAGATCATATCTGTTTATTTAGCCCACAGATTAATTATGAATAAGCAGTTTCTTCTCATTTCCTATCAACATCCTCATTTTCTCCAAAAACATCAATATCATTTTTTTTTTTTTTTTTAACTCTAAATCTCATCAGAAGCCTAAGTTATGGAAATCAGAGTAAAGTTGAGAGCTGTTCGGTGAAAAGTGTAGCACTTAGTTTCTCATGCTTTCTGTATTATTTTCAGTGTTCCACTTTAATGCTGATTGAAAGTGCCAAAGACTCTCTTCGCTTCAGCGTGACACACTACAAGCATCCTAAACAACCTCACACAGTAAAGGTCTGTGGCATTGCTCCTATATTAAGCTGTCTATCCAAGAATAAGTAACATTTAATTGAATCCAGTTTATCTTATTTCCCAGATTTGGTTGTCTAACTTTTAGTATTTTCCTTATTACAGGCCAAAACGGAGGAGGAGAAAAAGCTCTGGGCTCATAACATAAAGCGTCTGATTCTGGAGAACCATCACGCCATCATCCCACAGAGAGTAGGTCACCTGCACATGAACAATGTAAATGTGTTATCATTTCCTGCAAATGATCTTTAAGATGTATCTTGCATTTTTAATATTTTTAGGCCAAAGATGCCATTTTGGACATGCAGTCTGCCTGTGAGTTGTTGTTTTTTTAGCTGATGTCGGACTTAAATATAGACACTTCAGGACATTATGGGCATGTATGGTATATACATAAAAGATAAGGCTTTTTTTTTTCTTTATGTCTGTTTGCTTGGTTCGTTAGGTCCAGTGAAGTATCGCTACAGTCCTGAAAGACAGAACAAGGGTGAAGACCATCTTAAAGAACGAAGGCGATCAGGTAAGCTTTTGTCTTTTACGCTATTATTCCTGCATGAGATTTTGATTGTCTGTCCAGGAGATTTATTTAGGTTTTTATACAGCGGTACCTCGGTGGAAAAATTTGATCCATTCCAGAGGCAGGTACTGAAAGTGAAAAAAAAGGGACGTATTTTCCCATAGGAAATAATGTAAATCCAAAAAATATAATTAATATTACCAATTTCCCACAAAAACAATCAAAACATTTATAAAAGAAATGTAAATAAAGTAAAATATGAAATGAATAGACATAATTTAACTTTAAAAAAAATCAATTGTTTAATTGATGAATAGATAAATTGTGCTGTGTATATATTTTCAGTTTGCATGTTCAGGTTGCAGTTTCGCATTATTTTTCTTTCTTTCATTAAACTCCTTCATGTCTTTTGTATCCTGCTGCGCACCGCCATGTTTTGAGTCTGAACAGTAATTACGTAATGCGCATTTTGGGGGTGGGATCCGAACATGTCTCTCAACAGTTTCAAATTACCAAGACAATGACATCATTTTGTTTTAATTAAATCCATACTCCCTGTTAATTTTCTGTTTTTTTTTTTCCTTTAATAGAGCCGTTTAACAGAGTTAAACAGAACATGAGGACCACAAAAGGTAACTTGCTTCGTTTTTCCCCGTTCATGATAAAACATTTTAAGTTCTTTTTTAACAACCAAAAGACTTTATTAGACTTTAAAAAGGCTTTATTAGACATTATTAGAAACCATGTGGTTTTTCATATTTTACAGTCGGCCAAAACATGGTATTGGTGCTAAAAAAAAATTCGGATGGGATCATATAACACCATTTTTCATAATACTTAAAGCTTCTTAACTCTCGATCCATGATTTGTTTTTTATAAATATGCATACACATTTATATTTTTATCAGATAAAAGAAACACATTTGCTAAATCCAATTTCATGCCCTTTTATGTAGTGTCTGTAACTTTTTTGAATTCAAATCGTTTATGAATTTTAATTGTGATTGAGAAAAAAAACTTGGCCAATTTAGACTTGACATGAAAAGACATAAACCTGAAAAGTATATTATTCTAAAATGCAAAATTGTTAAGACATTGCAACATGAATTTGACATGGGGTTACAGATTTTTTTGCTTTTCATCCAAAAAAATTTCAGCATCAATTTTACAGGTCATATGCTTCTAGAAGCTTACACCAATCTTCGTATCAGTACTCATAAAGAAATATGAATAATTTGCATTTTAAATTATTATTGTTTGAAGTGAGACAGTGTGACACCGAAAAATGGCTGTTTTTGGGCCACATAAAAAAATCATCCCTCAAAAAAATTTTGGGAAGCAAGCTTGGTCCATGTGGCATAAACTTCAAAAGTAGTTTCTTTGGCACACACATTTTCTGTATTATATGTATGACTTAAAAAAAATAATAAAATCTGCACTAATACTGTGTTTTGGCTGTGATTTTTTTAAGACCCATCCGCTATAAATAGCTGTTGAAAGAGTTGACAGAGTGATTGTACCAGGCTTTTTCTAATCATTTCCAATTCACTAATCATTAGCAAAAGTAAAAAAAAAAAAAGGTCAAACACAGAAGTCCTTCATTTTTATCATTAGTTCAAAGAACCCCCTGCAGAGCCACCATGCTTGCCTGTCGTCATCAGGAGATGCGCGCTTGTCCCTTACCATCTTTCCCTTGTCTGTTTGCCTTCAAAGCCTTCCAGTATCCGAGTGGTCTCTCTGGTAGATCAAAGCCCGCGGCCCCCATCCTCCAGCCTCACACATAATCATGTTAATTATGGAGCTCATCGGCAAGGGGCTTTGTCATGCATAGGCTCCTTTCAGTCTGTGGGCTTGTTTCGGCCTCTCATCACTGCCTCCCCTATTATTCTTTCTAATTTGCGGGTAATGAAAAAAAAAAGCCAAATTTATGTTAGCCATTTTTCTTCTCGCTCCATGACTCCCTTTCTCTCTCTCTATCACACACACACACACACACACACACACACAATCTCTCCCTCTCTTTTATATGTAATTGATTTTATGACTGATTTTGAATCATTTGATTTTGTTAAGGTTCGTACCAGTCTGCATCTATACTTTGATTAGTAATAACTTTGAGGCAGCCATGACTGACTCAAATGGGCTTTTCCTCGGTGGAACTAATGCCAAGATGAATCTGGCTTAGCAATGCCTTGGGTTTTAAACTAACAATGTGTGAGCACAAAAATGACCACTGGCAAAGTTACGACTGACCGATGTTAAATGTGTTCTTCTTTCTTCCTCTTTCATGTTCATTACCCTGTTATCATCTTCATTCTCCTCCTTCACATCATACTGTAGAAACTCTTAAGGTAAGCCGTCAAACATTTACAAATTTACTTATATACACTTTTTTTCCCTAGAGTTCAGTACCTTTGTTGAAAAGCGGACAGACCTTTCAGAATCGATCAGCTTGCGTGCATGCACTTTGTGCTCCGAAGTAACCGTGTCTTTACTCTCCAGCATGCTGACAGCATGGATACTCTGCTGACGGACTGCAGCCGGAATGAGCTGCCGGCTACAGCTAGCGCGTCCACCTTGAGTTCCAGCATGGACGAAGCTGAGACAGAGCGGCCTGTCGCTGAGGAGAGCACGAGCGGATGGCTCTCCCTGGACTGGCTGAGCACGACCAGCCTTGAAAACTGTCGACTAGAACTGCCATTCCATAGAGCGAAAGAGGAGAAGAAGGAGGAGGCGCTCGAGAACGCGCAGAGGCAGAGTGGAGAAGATGAAGATGATGAGATTGTGGTGAAAGATGAGCAGGTAGCTGACTTTGCCACCTCAGTGTTGGCCGCCATCTCCTGCTGGCGCTATAAGGCCAGGGCTTTGCTTTTCACACGGGTCCCAACGGTGAGGCTCACTGTCACTATCTGCTTTTTTTTCCTTCTTCTTAATCTTGCTCTTTTCTTTTCAGTCCGCTGTTGTGTGCTAAACAGCCACATGCGCTGTTGCATGTAGCATCATAGTAACATCTGCTATTGAACTCCCTTCAGCTTCACGCTTGCATGGCTAACTGCATGTTTTACATCTCATAAGGATTAATAACACACCCTTTGTGAATGACCGGTTTTCATGGGTACCTACTGTACATGGCACATAAAAAGCACTTTGTTTATCCCATCATTTCCTTACCAGCTCGTAACATCTGGCTGGAGAAAACATCCCAACCTTACAGGCCCTATATTAAAGGTCTGTTAATGCTCCAGCTAAAATTAATAATACCCCAGTTATACTGCATTTATCTCAAATTCACTTTAATTCACTCCTCCTCTGAATGGTTCATTTCAGTGTCTATGTAAATGAGCTACTGCTGAGCCACGCCCCACCAGAGAACAGCAGAGCTGAGCAGCAAGCTTATGAGGTCACAATAGGGAGAAAATGTAATTGTCTTGTTTAAAAACTGACGAATACAAAAACGCAAAAGTGACAAAAAGCAAGGAATGTGTTTGTATAAAAGTGAATTTTGTATAAACGCTCCCCTTTAAGAAGAGAAAGGTATAAGGGTGTTTTCCCATAAGGGTGCCAGGATGGTTTCCACTTGACATTTTTTCCAAAATATCAATAATATTAGGCTTACTGCGAAAGTATGCCCAATACTTTATTTATTTTTTACTTATTCTTTTATGTTAAATGGCGGCTCACAAACCAAATAAGTGCATACTGCCACCTGCTGTATCAGAGGGTGTAAATACTCAAGTGTACCCGAGAACGGAGACCAAAAAACAATGTGAATGCTGGCCAGTGGGGGATGGGAAGATTCCTGTTCCTGGGCAGAATACTAAGGAGTCTATTTCAGTAAAATATCTAACTTCTGCTAACCTTAGCAATAATTGTTCTCTACTACACTGCTGCATGCTGACGATGTATATAGTGAAGTATTGGGATTGGGCATTGTGATGTCATTCTGTAAAATTCTCCATGTGGGATTCTACAGGTTGTGTTTTAATGAAGCACAGACATTAAAACACTGATGCTGTCAGTCGGTCTTTGGTTTTCACAATGTCATCACAGGAAACACAATAATATGTGGAAAACGCTGTGTGTGTGTGTGTGTGTGTGTGTGTGTGTGTGTGTGTGTGTGTGTGTGTGTGTGCGCGCACATGTGCATGATTTCATTCTGCTGGTAATTTGTTTTGGTTGTTTACACAAAGCCCTGAAACGGCATTTTGATTATATTTTTTTGTAATGGTCTGTGAATTTGTTGCTTGAGGTTGTTTATTTTTTTAGTTTTGGCACTTGCTGATTAGGTCAAATTTATGCAAAAATGCAGTTTTCCATTGATCCGCAATATTAAAATCTTAAACATTTAGCTGAATATTGAGGTCTGGGATAGCTCAGTTGTAGACCTTGGACTACGGTTTGGAAGGTTCCAGGTTCAAATCCCACGACTGTCACGTTGTCCCCATTGGGCCCTTGAGCAAGGCCCTTAACCCTTAACCGCTCACATGTATAATGAAATACAAGTCTAAGTCACTCTGGATAAGAGCGTCTCCCAAATGTCTAAATGTAAATATAATATTGTGCTGGTTGCCCACGAAACAGCTCTGACCATTCAGGCAATGACTTCACAAGGCCTCTGAAGATGTTAGCAGCAGATCCTTTAAGTGCTGCAAGTTGCGTGGTGGGCCTTCAATGGAACAGACGTGTTTGTCCGGTGCAGCCCATGGATACTCGCTCGGATTGTGATTTGGGGAATTATGAAGCCAGAGCGACGGCATTTTGGACCTACTTTTAGGAGTAGAATTAAGAGCTATTTATCAAGATTCTTAAAATAGGAAACACTAGGTGACACAGAGCTCATAAAAGACATGTTTGGACTAAAAATGTATTGATTTATTTATTTATTTTTAAACATTGCGTGCATTATGGAACTGGTTAATTAATAAACATGTATGCTGACTAATACTGTATGTTTTTTTTTTAAGTAACAGGGAAGATACAGCTTTGAAACAAGGACACAGCCGACAGTGTTGGAAATAATTATAATAATTAAACTCTGCTCTTATAGCACCGCAGATCATGCGCAGATTCATTCATTTACCCAATACACTGAGTGAAATCAATGAAAAACACACTTCATTCATGGAGTTGTGGGCATCATCTATGGCACACGCATTAAAATAAATTGATTTAAATTTATAAATAAAAAATATATTGCTATATTCATTTTCTATACTTATATACTTAAATTATTTGCATGTAAACAACTGGTTGATGGTGTGAAAATGTTTTTGGTTCACATAAGCTTCCTCGTCGATGCTCTGGGTTATTATTTCAATGTGTGTGCGCCATGGAGGTTGCCCACAACTCCATAAAAACAAACTTTGAAGATAAATGCAGCTTGTTTTTCATTGATTTCACGCTGCATGGTGGGTAAATTTAAGAATCTGTGCATGATCTGCGGCGCTGGAAGAGCAAAGTTTGATTTACTATTTCCAACATTGTTGGCTGGGACAAATCCAAATCATCACTGTTTCAAAGCAGCATCTTTGCTGTTATTAAAAAAATGTCAAGTAGCAGTCACCTGCGGAGACAGCGTACGAAATGTTCGTTGATGGACAAGATGCGTCAGAAAATTATTCCATCTTTGCTCAAACGTATGTTATAATGAGCTCCGCGTCAACAGGTGTTATTAAAACGTCTCTCCTCTGATTTTCTTCGCAACTTCCAGTTAGAACACAGACTCTTTGACGTTTTGTGGAGATGTTTTGTGGAGTGATTTTTTTTGTTTTAGGAATGTTGATAAATTGCTCTTACTCCTACTCCTAAAAGTAGGATCAAAATTACGTCATTCTGAGAATTTTTGGCCACTTAGGAGCGATTTCCTACTCTAAGACACTTAGTGAGGCTCTAGGTGGGGTACAGCCTGGATGGGGGCCACCCCATCACAGGGCATAAGCATTGCGCACTATGAAATGCCAGTTGCACAATATGAAATGCCTCATTTGCATGACTTTGGAGTGCCTGGAAGAACATGCAAACTGGTTATACATAGTAAAATGTGTCCTGAAGCAAGTTCCCGTGAATGAGTGTTTAATATAAAATGGATAATCTGTTATAGCTTGGGGCACTGGTGACTCAGTGATGGGTATTTCGTATGCCATGCAGAAGGCCCGGGTTCGATTCCCAGCCAGTGACCAAACCCCAGCCACTGGATACACTGAGAGCAGCTGAAAGGCCAACAACAACAATCTGTTATAGCTTGACCTTTGAAGGTGGATCTCGTGTCAGAGCTGCTGTGATATAAAATTGATAAATACACTATATTGCAAAAAGTTATCGCTCGCCTGCCTTCACATGCATATGAAATTGAGTAACATCAGATTCGTAATCCATAAGGTTTAATATGATGTTTGCCCACCCTTTCCAACCACAACAGCTTTAACTCTTCTGGGTAAGCTTTCCATAAGGTTTAGGAGTGTGTTTATGGGAATTTTTGACCAGTTCATCCAAAGGTGTTCTATCGGGTTGAGGTCAGGACTCTGACACCAAACTCGGTCCTTATGGATCTGAGCAGTCAGGTAAAAAAAAAATTGAACAGCGCTCTTATAAAGACTTTTTTTTATTTTTTATATGGTCTGTTTTGTGCTCAGACGGAATTGTTAATTGTGCTTTGAGGACACATGAATTAGTGCACTGATTGAAGTTTGACTTCAAAGCAAAATTTCACTGTCAAATTTTTTCAGAGGAGGAAGATAGGGAGGGACAGGCTGTATATAAAACAACTATTTGCTTCCCATAATCAATTTCAGCAAAGGTTTCCGTAATGTTTGATTGTAGTCCATCACCAAATCGGTTTCCAAAGGTCAACAAAAAGCACCGAAGCTTTCACATGAAGTGCAGCCATTTATAACGGATGAAATAGTGCTCAGGAAGAGTTCAATCAGATGAGAGCCTCCATGAAAGCGTATTCAAATAGGGTTTGTAAGGTAATATTTTACAGTTCTTCTGTTTGTTGCTTTTTTTCTTTTTTTTAGAGTAGAGAAGGGGAGCAGACTGTGGAGGAGGACGAATTGGTGAAACCTAAGAGAAGCCGACCCCCCTCTGAAGACCAGGGCAAGGATGTACACGAAGAGGTGAGATCGACACTAGATATTCAATGTGTACTACACATTTAATGCCTCACTCAAAGCATCATGCAGTTATTATTATTATTTGCGTACATGTGACACAGGAACGTAGTTAGCAATCCCTACAAAAATAAATTAATAGATGTTACTGTAATACAGTCTCTCAGCACAAGTTGCCCGTCTATTCTCAGCCTGTATTTCTGTCTCTGTAACATTGTGCATGTCCTCCCAGTATCTATGTGGGCTTCCTCTGGGTTCTCCCATTTCTCCAAACCTCCCACAAACATGCTGTTAGATTGGTGACACTATATTGCTCCTAGTTTTCAATTCAGGATCGATTCACAATTTTAGAACTCCTTATGGAATCTTTACATGGCCAAACATAAAATGGTCTAAAATTGACAAATTAATTGAAAATATACCAAACAATACCATACAGTATATAGCTTTGACAGAAAATACAAATTTATCACAAAGAACTTGAAAAATAGGTTGCGTTCTATTTCATTTACATTTAGGGCATATGGTAGACGCCCTTATCCAGAGCGACTTACATTTTTATCTCTTTATACAGTATATCTGAGCACTTAACCACTGAGCTACCCCAGACCTGGCCCCACCCTACTTCAGAGGCTGCGCCCTACTCCCTACTCCTTGCTCCGTGTGCAGGGAACTTAATTTGAATCTTAAATTTAAGGGAACTTCCCCTGACAAAATTCCACCATTCGAAACACCCTGCAGTGTCACCAGCGCAGACGTCACTTCCTCCGTGCGTTACCCTGGTAACATGAACACAAGCGCCTCGGATACCCGTTATTGCCGTGACAATTTCACACATTAAATATTGGATATCTACGAAACAATAAAATAAAAAAAAAAACAATACCATTATAAAACGTATACTATTGAAATGTGATTAATTTACAAGACTCATGGAGAAATTATTGTGCAGTTGTTTTTTTTTAACAGAATACTAACTTATATAATAGTAAAGATATATTAATTAAATGAAATTTTAATTTATTGTCATATTATTACGATGTGAATCCCTTTTCGAGCTCTGCTGTTTTTTTTCGTGGTCCAGTATGACGAAGTGACTTATGGGAAATGTTTCATGTCCACTTCCGGTGGAGTGATGACCCACTGTTCCCTATTCCCTACATTGTTCTCAGTTCCAGTTTTGCTGCTCACTCCAAAGGGTGCTCAGGCCCTGCACTTAACGTCGCTGAGCACCCTGTGGAGTATACTTCGCAGGTTACTTCAAGCCGACCAGAATGCACCCATACTCTCGTTTAGCCAGAGTATTGTTTCTTCTACATTTGCGTTTATGGGTATTTGGTACATTATCGCCACCTACTGGACTGGTGCAGGAAAAATATTATTACTTCGTATGAGACATGATAATTTTTTAATTATTAAAAACCTGCAAGAAGTATAACTGCTTAAGACAAAGCAACTGTAAACATTAATGCTGATAAATTGAATCAGTAGTCTCCCTGTGATTCCTAGCTTTAATCTGGATCTCGTGCAACCCTGACCAAAATAAAATGGTTGATGAATAAATGAACAACTGTGATACAAATTGCTTTTATCTTCTAGGCCTAGACAAGTTAATTGAAAATTATGGTTACTGACAGAACATGCGTTTATATCTTTCTGCCATAATTCAATAAGTCCCTTCATGAAGCAGTAATTGATTTTCCTTCTGCCCACTAGGACTCTTTTGAGGATCAACGTTCACAGGCCATTTCTCTGCCTGGAGAAGAAGATGAAGAAGAAGAAAAACATCACCAGTCATACTTTGACACTCAGGACGATGGTGGAAAGGATGAAGAGATGGTGGAATGTAGTGCAGAGTCACTGTCCACAGTCCACCATGAAATCCAATTAGAGGACGAGAGCCCTCAATCCAGAACAAAGATTTCAGAGGACCTGGGGGAGGAGGAGGAAGAAGAAGAGGAGGAGGACGAAGAGGAAGAAATGTCATCAGGAACTGAACCCAGGAGCATCTTGCCAACATCTGTACTAGACAAGGCCAGCGTTATTGCTGAACACTTTGCAGGCAGTCTCTCTCGGCAAAGCAGCCTGGCAGCTGACGACATGTTCTCTCTAGGTTGCCCTACATCTCAGACAGGTAGTAGGAGAAGTAGCGTCTTCAGTCTCAGCGCTGAGCTGCTGGACAAAGAGAAGCCTCAAGAGCTGAAATGTTCCTCTCCTGTGATTGAATCTTTAGCCTCAGCCACTCTTGGAGACAAGCTGGTTACACCAGTCCAAAGACCACAGACAAAACCAGATACTCTGTCCAAAAAGGACAGAATACTTATACATAAGATTAAGCAATACTATGAGCACGCTGAGCAACAAGATGTTAATTTCAGCATCAAACGCAGAGAAAGTCTCTCGTACATTCCGCCAGGACTAGTCCGCAATCTGAGCCAACAGCTCAACGGCTTTCCCACTGAAGAAGATGCAGAAAGTCACAAGAAGGCTTCAAAAATCACAAGGCCAACTTCTTGGTCAGTTTTTGACCTACCAGGTCTGGAGAAAGAGACTGCATCTAAGGAGGTCATGGACACAGAGATTCTGCCAATTGTAGACAGAAAGGAATCTACAGATGGGTCTCAGTTAGTTGCTCAGGCACTTGATACAGAGGAGGATTTCCGATCAACCTCGGAGATGATCAGGGTTTGGCAAGACATGGAGGATGAAATCAGCGAAGCCTCTAAGGAGCCTCAAGATGATTCTAAAGCGCACATGAATGGCACAGTTGCCAGCTCTACCCAGGATCAAAAGGGAGAGGAGAGTTCTTATAGTGAATTTGTTGGTGAACCCCTACTAATATTGGAAGAATGTGACAGCAGCATGGCTGGACAGGGGCCCTCAACGTCTTCACCACTAAACAACTTCCATGGAAAAGAGGATACAATGGGCAGGGGTTTATTCAGTGATCAGAAGCTCCAAGAGACACAAAAGATCAGACATGCTCCTCCCCCCAAGATCTCCGTGAGGTCATGCTCAGAAGAAGACCAAGATATGCTACAAGATATGGAGAAAATGAAGAACAAGGTATTCCTTCTGGCTAGGCAATATAGCCAGCGTATTAAGAACAACAGGCCTGTAGTGAGGCCGGGAGCAAAAGCGTCACAGAGCAACTATAGTCACAAGAAGCTGTTGTCTGTTGTGGAAGACAAATATCCAGAAAATGAGATGGGTGAGTCTTCTGTCTTCTGTGCTTGTTGGCTATTAATAAATAGCTGTTATTTATAATTAACACCTTTTGTTTAAATCTGTACAGGTATGCAAAGCCCGTCATCATCACATGGTTCATGTGAGTACACCGACTCCAGTTCATCACAGAGCCCCTGCTCCCTGGGCAGTCCTCAGCTGCAGCCCACAATCAGAGCGCCTGCTCTGGAAGAACAAAGTCCAGTCCACACGGAGAGCTTCAACTGGCCGGATGTAAGAGAGCTGCGTTCCAAATACTCCCGCCCGAATTCTCAGTTGGTCACAATTAATCGCAGTTGCTCCGTCCCAGACCGAATACTTGAGGTTGGACGAAATAATCCCTCAACTCGACGAATCTGCTCCTGTTCTAGCCCAGTTTGTGACAGTACAGACTCCTACACACCACCACCTACAGACACTGCCACTGCCCAATCCATGGACAAGGGACCTGCAGAACCTGATGTGCTTAAACTGTGCAAAAGTAGTTCTTTGGACCACCCACTTTATTTTAAACAGCAAACGAACCTTACAGACGTCCCAAGGAACTACTATATATCTGGCCAGGCCACGCTCCCCAATGAAAACAAGATTATAATAGTGGAAAGGATTAGTAAGACTGGTCTGGCTGCAGGTGAAGAGAAGAAACAGGAGCTCCATGGAGACCAACTAAAGTGTCTGGACAGTGGTGAAACCTGCATACCGAGGTCGTTTGAGAAAACAGAGAGCGGCCAACAAGGTTTAGTCAAAAACCTGCGGGAGAAGTTCCAAAACCTTAGTTCTTACACGTGAGCGTTCTTGTAAGCTGCTTTTAGACTTTTCCGCTATTGTACATTACTGCACAAAGAGGCCCAGTGTTTTTCTACCAAGCTATCCAAACATAAAGTCTTAAGGGGAGTCTAAATTTGCCACCCAATGTGTTCATTACTGTACGTAGATTGTATGTTGTAAAGAATAGCATGCTCAGGCCTTTAATCGAATACATTTATATGATATTGCTGTATTAAAATTGTTTTAAATGGCAAAAGGACATTTCTAAACTCAGACCTCACCTGAAATATTTATGACATTTTGTTGTGTATATGAGTTTATATTTGTACAAAAGCTTTTGGTTACTGCCTACGTAACATGACACTGGTAAGCTTACTCAGGATAAATGTACCTCTGATATCCTAGTTAAAGATCTGTATCATTACTATCATTTTCTTTTCTTTTTTTTCTTCTTTTTTTTCTTATCTACCCTATGTCTCTGTTCTCGGAAGTGTTCCGTATCTGTACATACACAGCAATCAATCATGTAACTGGGACTATGGCCAATTATGTGGCCTATGGGTATGGATAGCTCATAATATTGGGCAATTGCCATAGAATTTAGCATGTATGTGTGTATATTTTCATAAAGCTGTCACTTCGCAATAGCAATAAGTCAGGGTAAAGAGTCGGTTCCAATTAAACATTTGTGGATGGAAGTAGGGGTGGATGCATTTTGATCCCACTCATGCATTTGTTTTATTTGTTTTTATCCAAAACATTCCTGTGATAAAATCTACTGTAATATAATTTGTGTATAATCTCCATAGTTTATTTTTTTTAATTGCATACTGTCTAAATAGGCAGCTTTCATTTTGTGGCAATTTTACAATTATTACATGGGCATTACATTACAGTCAATGTTGCTTTAGAAAATGCAGCATAAAAAGATCACACTCATCTTGAACAAGGATTATTACATGAATGAACATTTCAATATGGATTAAATAAATAGATGTGCATGTAAGAAAATGTGCAATAATACATAAGAGACTTAAATACGCCTCATTTTTTTATGTTAATAGGTAAATTTTGCTATTACCTTAATCAGACAGACTGTATAATCTGAATAACTCTGAGTATCTCTGAGCATCTCTCAGTTCCCAGTAAATAACTAGGAAAAGCAACAAAGTTATGGTGCATTAACAACGAAAAGGTGAAGACAGGTGCTTGGATCGTTTTACTAGGTGCATGACCTAGTATTTGGTTAAGGCACCTTTGTCTGCAATGACGGCCTCAAGTCTGCTTGTGAATTAAGCTACAAGCTTGGCACACACCACTTCTTGGCAAAAATTGCTCAAGCTCAGCCAGGTTGAACGGGCAGCGTCAGTGCACAGCTGTTTTCAGGTCTTTCCCAAGATTCTCTATTGGGTTCAGGTTAGGACTCTGGCTCCAGGACTTTCACAGAGTTGTTATAAAGTCAGTCCTATGTTTTCCTGGTGGTATGCTTTGGGTCAAGTTCATGTTGAAATATAAACTGTCGTACCACCTTGATATCTGGAGCACTCTGGAGAAGAGTCACCCAGAATAGCTTTTTATTTTTCTGCATCCATTTTTCCCTTTTATACGGATTAGTCTGCCAGTCTCGGTTGCACAAAAACATCCTCACAGATGATGCTGCCACCACCGTGTTTTTATACAGTAATACACAGTGCCTGATTTCCTGATTCCAAATAGTTAGCTTTGTTCTGTCAGACCAGACGATTGTTTCTCTCATGGCCTGATGCACCTCATATACTTTATTTTATATTATTTATTTATTTATTTATTTTATTTAAAAATTCATTTTAAAATGAATTTAAAAAAACTTTCAATTGGCATTGGAAATAGTGAAGGGCAGTAAAGGTTAACTATTGTCCAGTGATCTTATCCCAGTACTGCAAAATAGTGTCCCAGCACAGTGATGCTATAGTACAGTGTGATCATTGTTGCTACAAATGACCTCTTGTATTCCTTGATTCTACACCGAATTGAATGAGCCTTTTACTAAAGGATCTGTACTGTTTAACCAGTAGGTCATTGAGGCTTATGGTTGGGGGTATAAGTGTGTGTGCTTGTGCTCTGTGATCGGTTGGCACCACATCCAGGTTATATCCCACCTTGTGCCCTAAGTTCTTTAGGATAGGCTTGAGGTCCCCCACACTTCTTTACTGGATGGATGGCTTGTCAAGCAAGAGCTGAAACAGTGGTGATGATGGATAAGGTTCTCAGTAAACAAAATTAAATTCTTCATTTAAAATAAGTCCCTGTATTAAGCAGAATAAGCAAACAATTCTAAATATTTCTGCAAATAGGTCACATGCATTCAATAGGGTGTTGTGATGCTGTGGTAAGTCTGAATCGAGACTGAAAAGGCTTATGGATATTTTAGCGGATACATATTCTTCATTTTGCACACCAGAATGTTACACACACCTGCCACAATAAATTATTGTTTTTGGCCGGTAGTTTGTAAGTTCAAATTTTGATGCGTTTCAGACTGATGTATTACTGGACAAGAAGAGTAAATCACATCAGACATTTAACTCCTGCGCTATTTTAGTTCCTTATATTACTAATGTATCATTCATCCATTCATCCTCAGTACCAACTTTATTCGTCGGGGTTACAGTGGATGTAGAAAAATGCATTATTTTTAGCACTGACTGTTACATTTATGTAAAGGTATGTAAGGGTACTTCAGAAGAAAATGCGTTTTGATTACAGCAATTAATTCTACCTTTTTAGGGGAAAAATCTTTTTTTTTTTTTGGTCATCAAAACTCAAAAGAAAACAATTTTACTTGACAGGTTTAAACTTCGCCATTTTCTTGGCATATAACCCTGAAATGTTTTGTTCTCACAGGTATGTACACATGTACAGTAAGCATGCTTATGCATCCAATTATCTAACTGTGCAGTGCATATAATCATGTTATGCAGCAGATGGTTCTGATCGATGGACAGGCATATTTGATTTAACAGCAACACTACAGTAACTTATGTATTCACTTTTTACAATCTTGGTTAGCAGAAAGGATTCTCAGAACTCACAACCCGCTGAACCTTAATGTGGATGGGCTAGAGCACATCAGGCTCTACTCCTGTCAGCCACAATCTCAGGCTACACTCAGCACAGGATAACTAAACCTGGGTATTAGTAGACTGACAATGATGATTTTTTCCCCAAGTTTTTCTATATGTTTCTATTGCTCTATTGAAAAGAATACTAAATATTAAGTAAATTTCTTAATAATGTTGATTTTAACAACATTTGGTTTTAACATAAATAGCCAATACTTCCAACTTGAAGTTGTTCTGATCCAGCCGTCTTGCCATCATAATTTGTACCTTGTCAGAGTCACTTAAATCCTTATACTTACCCATTTTTTCTGTTTCAACACATCCACCATTGTAATGAGATATTGGAAATCTAGCTACTGTGACAGGTCAAATTGTAAAGAGTGATGTGATGGGACTCAAAAACTTGTAAAGTCTTGTAGGATTTTGCAGGTCTGCTGTGGTCAGGACATATCAAACATACCATACAAAGAAGAAAAAAATCAGGGAACTGGCCACAAGGTCATGAGTGGCAAAGGCTTACTGATGCACATGGGGAGTGAAGGCTAGGCCCTGTAGTCTGATCCAATAGAAGAACTAGTGTACTGTAGGTCAAATTGTTGGAAAGGTTAATGCTGGTTCCATAGAAAGGTGTCAGAAGACAGGGTGGGTCACTTTTTTTGAGGCAAAATATTAAGCAGGTGGTCATAATGTTATGGCTGATCGGTGTATTTGCCAAACTTAATTGATCCAGATCATCAAACAAATTTTAATATTACAGATCTACTTGTAGATGAATGAATATAATAAATATTAATTGATATATTAATCTTTTAGCATGCTTCACTTCGTTAGACAGGTTCAAATAAAGTGTTCGTTAGTGTTTACCTTTTCACATGAGGGCCAGGTAGGTTTGGACAGCTTGTTTCCCTTAATAAATGAAATCATTGTTTAAAAACTGCATCGTTTTATTTACTAGGTTATCTTTGTGTAGTATTAACATTAGTTTGATGATCTTAATCATCATCACGTGTTTGACCAATATGTGGTATACAGTGTATATATATATATATATATATATATATATATATACAGAATCAGCCAAAAATGTGTACACACTTCAGATAATATATATATATATATATACACACTGAACAAAAATATAAGCCCATAAAAAGCTTTAGTAAAGTTTAACTTAACTTTAGTTTATTTAAAAGATGAGAAGTTTTAGAAGTTGCACGAAG
>JAOVVA010000002.1:7911185-7921855 GCA_028565275.1 Leiocassis micropogon | reverse complement strand
TCCATGAGTTTAATTTAAAAACTAAACATTTAATGTTTATGACACTTACATCCAATTTGCATAATAATTTGGAACGTAGTGTATATAGAGATATAAAAGGAGTTCTTACCTCTTATAATTCTGCTCTGTTATTCTACAATGAAAAGTCCTGGTTTGACTTGAACACACCTCATGATATATGTCAATAATATACTAAACATTATTTAATGTAATAATCTGCAAACAACAACAAGGCTGTCTGACATATCCCATAATCCCTACATAATAGGTTTGTAATGCTTTAAAACGTTAATTAAGTCCTTAAATGAAGCGGAATTTCGGTGTAGGCCGGAAATACTCTATTACACATTACAAGTTAGTGTCACAGAACTGACCTCTAATGGCCTCCATCTGCACACCAGAGACACTGAGACACTTCCCAGAACTCTACAGGATGGCGAATGGGTCTTAATAACAGCCATGAGGAACCTGCGATTGGCCTTTTATTACTGTTGTCTTGGCCTCGTTCCATTTCACATCAATCGACTGCTTATAACATGGAGAGTGGAGTGAGGATCTGAGCAAATGGTCTCGAAATGAACCGTAGTGGCTGAGTATTTATTCACCGTTGCAAATAGACACTGATGCAAACGGTCCCGTATCCTCTCCATCAGCAGAACATTGTGCCACTTGGTTACATTCCTGAGAGCCACTTTAATCATCGGTGCTGCTGAGAGGGGAGAGACCAGGATCCCAATGCGCTCAGACATACAACAAGTGGCTCTTCAACCTCACTCGTGAGCAGCGTGCGAAAATACCACACAGCCAACAAGTGAACACGGCTATTAGAACTATTATTTGTGTCTCAATAATTAGACAGAAACACTCCCGTACCTCTCCGGAGTGTGCACGAACAAGCAGCGTGCTAGGCCTCTTCCCAGTCCAGTCGCAATTTAATCTCCCCATTACACCGTCAACAGGACTGTACAGTAAGTGTGTCAAATCATTGGTATTTCCCTAAAGTGCAATGAGAGTGCTTGATGTGAATGAACAAAATATCCAAAAACAGAGCAAATACGAATGCTCTAGCTATCGCACCATGAGGTCTCCCAGTCAAGCACATTTTGTTATTTCTTTTAATATTTCCCTGCGTGCTTTTCCCGGCTAGTGAACTAATCAGTAGCCATGCCTGAGATGAGGAGTGTTTGTTAAGACATCACAACTGGAGAAACACCAGGTCCAGGTTTGTAGAACCTGTGCTGTAGAGTCTCATTTAAACTTGAGTTGTATTTGGTTTTGTCTTTTTTTCGTAACAGCGTGATGTCTTTCATTGAGAAGAGCGTGGCCAGGCTTGATCAGTTGGACCGGCTGGACTCACTGGCTGTCGAGCTTGGGAGAAGCCATTACCGCTACTGCGCACCTCCTAAATACTACGGGGTGAGACATTAAAGGAGTAGACTCCTGCACCACCACCCATGACCAGCAAGTGTCCCACTTTCACTAAGAACTTTCTCCGCCAAAGTGTCAAAGAGAATAGGTGTATTTCATCATTTAATTATTGCTCATGTGTATTTTGTATTCCCAGTATGTAGGAACAGAGTTCATCTGCGCAGTCCGGCCAATTCTGAAAGACAAATGGACCCCCGAACTTGAGAAGGCATGGAAGGTGAGTGCCAGAAGTGGGAGGTAGCTGAGCACAGGTAGCTGCAGGCATTGTGTTACCCAAGCACTGACTATCATTGCGTGACTTGCCTTTGCTTTTCTTCAGAGAGGCACTACACAAAGCAATGCATTTTACCGGTTTTTATTGGGTTTCCATATTTCCTCTGCATTAAATCAATAACAGTCAGAACAGTCAGTTGGTCATAATGCCAAAACCGTAGCGACGGTTTACTCTTTTTACAGTTTGTCACATGAATAACTAAAAACTAAAGAAAATACAAATTGTATTTTCCTGGTTTGTTTTATTTACCGTCCATCACAGATGACTGCGTTCTCTTCCACTCGTCTTCCCTGGCAATGCCCCATTAATAAATTTTCATAAAACAGACCGCAATTTATGGATTATAAATATTAATCGATTTGCTAATCACCCTCTTAATGCAGGGAGATGCTTTGTGCACACCGATACATGCAGAAGCCTTCTCTGAAATTAGTGATTGTAATCACTAGACCAAAGCAGAAGGAACCATGAGCTGAGTTAGTGGCGTACAGTCACGGTTTTGAGACGACTGACCTGAGAATTAAAGCTAACTACCTTTGGGGAATAAGTGTAGAGATTTATTTGAAACTGGAAATTTTGTTGCTCCAGACTCAGTATATCCTTATACCGTATATATCACACATTATAAAATTGTGATTGTTTTATGCAAAATAGGTTAAATGAAGGAGGGGGGAGATGGTTATAAAATAATGTATTCCACCATGTTGCTGTAAAACTTCTAGTTTTACAGTGCACACAAGTTATACAACCTGCCACAAAAAAGACTGCGAAGGCAAAAATATATATATATATATATATGAATCACAGGTTACATGCGCCCTCATGGATTTTACTGAACACATGACAAGAGACCAGATAAGTGTATGTTGAGAAATTTCAGTCACAAGATGTTACTGATTTCTTAACATCATTACCTCCCCAGCACATTAAACCACACATGTACAGTACTCCAAACTTCCTTTATTTGATGATCAAACCAGGCCATTTTTCCATTTAAGAAAAGTGCTATTAGAGGAGTTCCTGGGAGGCCAGGGTTTTAGGTGTGAAGCAGGCAGTCCACATAGTGACACGCTGGGAAAGGTACATTAGTTAAGATATAAAGAGTTTTTACTCTGCTGTGTTGTTATTCTGCACGATCAAAAGTCCTAGTTTGACTTACATATCCAACATATTAGGTGTGTGGCACTGGTGGGTTTCTCGCCTACCATGGAGAAGGCCTGGGTTCGATCCCGGGCCAATGCCCAACCCTAGCCGCTGATGTAGTGCCGGTCCCAAGAAGGGCATCTGGTGAAAAAACCTTTGCCAAGTTGTTGTGCAGATGAGTTGGTCTGCTGTTGTAACCCCTTAACATGAGCAAATGTTGAACTTTTTTGGGGGGATAATACTGGGTAATTGTTCCTTTGTGACACCTTTTCCATATTCTTTATTGCTGGATCCTGTGAACGGTCAACAAAATTTGGGGCAAACTATTAATTTAAGTAAATTCACAATTATTATACCACTAATCCAGTGTCTGAGGAGTGTCCTAGTTAAATTTCATGGTTCAATTTGACCAGGATTAGTCTCGTCTCCCTGCCGGATGGTTTATAACCACATCTCTCATGTTTGTCAATTGGAAACTAATAACGTCTTCCAGGTTTTTGACGTCATATGTTGACATTTTCATTCACATCAACTGTCTGACATCATACTCAAGAGCTTTAGAAAAATACTTTCACCTTAAACTGTTTGATTACACAAACAGTGTAAAGTTATGGGTAAAATGCATAGTTCACCCCAAATTCTACTGACTGTTCACAGAATGCAACACTAGTCACAAAGGACCAAGCACTCTGTATTATCAAAATTAATTTTGTGTAACTTACACTTACATTGTAGAATTATGTCACTTAATGCTTCACTTTTTGGTGGGTTCACTGCCCAGAGGAGTTGACATTAAAATAAATACGAGCTTTAAGTGCAGATTTTAAGCTCTAACTTGAGCATATTTTGATTGCAAACCAGGTGAACTGTGGAAAACAGGTAAAATATATTTATAAAGCGACAAGGATTTATGGACTGTACGTGTACAGTCTCCACGGTTTTGAACATCGTGTGAAAATCAAAATGATTTTTATTCGGACTGAAGAGAAAGCACTGGGTACAGATCTCAATTTCTTGTATTTGTTTTCCAGACCATGTTCCAGTACGTGTCTCAGCTGATGCGCCAGGGTTACACCGAGGCGGAAGAGGAAGCCAAACGCAGCAACCCAGTCGGCTCGAGCAGAGAGCGGCCCGACAAGAGGAACACAGCGCTTTAATACCTCAGCTTTAGATTTGTTTTGTGTTGTGTACATGGTGTTGTAAATGTCAGTGACCAGAACAAATTACAAGTTAAACAACCCAAAAAGGGCATTACTGAAGGGAAATCAACATGACGCAAGTATTACACACAACAAAGCTTGAACCACTGCTGAATTGGGACACTTTGTTTTCCGTTTTTTTATTATTTGGGACCCAAAATAAGTTAACAGCGTGATATTTGCTCATTGCACTGTTTGGGCCAATAACTAAAACAATAAACCTAAAATTCTATTTGTGCCAAAATGCATGGAAAGGGGAAAAAAAACTTTGAAAAAAAAAGTCATATAGGCGCAAACATAAAAAAAATAATTACAGATGATTTTAGTAATAACCAAAAATTTTCTTTAAGAAAAAAAATGCTCCTCTGAAGTCAAAAACAAATCTGTACACTGGAGGATTTGAATCCTTTGACATTAATAGGTGAACTTCTGGCATAAACAGCAGAGGACTGGTGAACTTTTTAGTTAAAAAAATGAGGGGGTTAAAAAAAAAAGGTGGGGGGTTGTAATCAAAAACCGCATCATATGGCACCACCAAACTACACCCGATGATTGTGGCAAAATCTTGACCCACCAAAACAGTTCTACACAGGGAAGAGGTCAAGATTAGATTGATGCAGAGAGTGAAAACGCCCTCGGCTCCTTCAGTTGCTATCGAGTGCCACACACTAACAGCACGAAGGAAAAGTTGTGGAGGTCGGGGCACAGGTGATGTCTGAAGGTGGTCTGGATGAATTCTCTCTCTCTTTCTCCTTAGTATTTAGATCACTGTGTAGCTTTAGTCTTCTTACTTTTACTCTTCTTGTCTTTCTTCTTCAATCCGTCCATGTGCGCTCTCAATAAATTAGAGTACGCCTAAAGCAACAAGAGAACAACCTGTTTACAAGACTGAGCAACATTACAAGCCACATACTACACATGTGCTTCGCTTCCATTAATGAACAGGAGGGGGGAAAATGTTGCTTAACACTGATATATAAAAGGCTTTGCAAATGATGAAATAAAAATGAGAAAGAATTTCAAACAATTTTTGCATTTTGTATCCTTTGTGTGATTTTTTTGTTTGTTTTTGTACAGCACTAATTAAAAGTTGACACCCTCTAGTTCAATGTTTTGTTTAGTGAGTTGTTTTCTACATTCTAGAACAATACTGGAGATTTAAAATTATGAAACGCGTATGAAATTAGGTAATTAATTTAATTTGTTATTTTAGGACAGCTGTTTTGGAATAGTTCTAGTAAGAACAGTATTGTGTCAAGTGCATTCGCAAAACCCATCAAGCACCATGATGAAACTGGCTCTCAAAGACCTTCCCAGAAAAAGCAAGACCTCTGCTGGAGAGGAGAAGTTCATTTAGAGTTACCAGCCTTAGAAATCACCAATTAACAACACTTTGGAGCCGTTATGAAGGCTTTACAGATCATAAATAGTATACACATCTCAATATCAACTGTTCAATGGAGATTATTGCATACTGTCGATGCCATATAGTATAGGACTATTTTATAGTGTTTAAAGAAATAAAAATCAGGAAAGACCATGGAATTAGAAAATTAGAATGTCTGTCCAGTTTTGTCTGGTGGTGTGTTTTGCCATTTGTCCACATATGTATACATAAGAAGGTATACATATATATTTTTTTGTAAATTAAGGTAATTACCTGTGTAAACTTTATTTAGTCAAGCTATAAATTATCTTTATAATATTTTTCCATTTTCTTTTCATTTTCGAACAGATTTGTAGTTTCTCCTCAGCTGTTGTTTTTAATCACATGAAACCCATGACTTTACGTCTCTCAACATGGAAGCTGAAACATGACAAAATACTCACCATTTGAAATTTTATTACTTCTTTAGTGCTGACCTGAAAAAAAAAAAAAGATTGACACCCGTCTTAAACACATGTTTAATATTAGTTAAGTTAATATCTTTCATCATATATTTGTATTATGTATATTTACACACACAAACACACACACTTAACTTTCTCATGTACACTGAATCAGGGTTTAAACCTGAGGTAAACTCACCACTGTGCTAATTTTCTTCTTGCCTTCTGATGCTCTAATGAGACATTTATTGTCAGCTGGTTCAAATGTCTCTGGATGGCCTTTCCTCGGCACCGGCTTCGTCCTGCCATCATCTGAAAAGGGAAGAGAGGGAGTTTGATTATACAGGTAGCCCCCTACTAGTAAGGTCTATTTTGAGAGCATGTTCATAAGTCGTATTTGTTCATAAGTCCGACAAAATGAGTCTCGTATGCCTTTGACACGAATATAGAATGGAAAGCATACCAAGCCACCTGACTAAATCCCTGTCCCATTCCCCACACTGCCATTATGTGACCATATTGTCTCTGCACCTTTAAACCACAAAGAGAATCCCAGACGCCATTTTGAACTGTTTTTGACTATATTGGACTGTAAACTGTTTTGTTGAGGATTTCTATTATCATGCGCCCAGACTGATGTATTGAAACCGGTGAGCCCGGCTAATTTCTTCTGCACCCTCACACGCACACAATATAACAGATTTTAGACATTTTGTACAGTCACTTACACACTGAAAATATTGTGTATAATTGTAAATACTGGTATCTGGTGCACTACAGTGTCTATTTTTCAGTACAATACACGCAAGCTACTTCCGTGCTTTGTTCGCATCTACAAATGTCCGTAGAACCACGGTCCGTTCGTATGTGTGGAAAATCTTAACTCAAATGCTCGTAGGTCGGGGAATACCTGTACATGCTTACTAAAGACGTGGCCCGTCACGGTTCATTATGAGAGGAACACACAAACACAACCTGATTAATGACTGACTTCCAAACGGCCTCGACTCTAATGGACACGTCGGGGACAATATGTTTATTTGACAGGACATTAACAAATAGGTATGGGATTCACCAGGGATCACCTAATAGAATATCATGATACCCAGGTGCTGATTAGATTTGTATCGCGATTTTGAATACATCAGGATTTTATAAATATTTCAGTTCAATGTTATTTTTTCCCTTGATTTTCTTACAATTCAAAACAAACTTGGCAAATAATTCGCTTCTACCACGCGGGACGCTGAGCTGCCTGCCAATATTTGAATAGTTTAGATCATACCACCTGTAGGATTACAGATGTAATTTCAAACACAGATAAAATATAATTGTCTCAGAATAGATAAAAGTTTAACTCTCTCCTGTTGTCACTTCCGGCCTCCTAACACACAGTATGACTGCAGATCATAGCCTGCTATCTGTTATCACTCAAATGAGGATGGGTTCCCTGGGTTGAGTCAGGTTCCTCTCAAGATTTCTGTCTCTTTTGTTTCAGGAAGAAAGAACACATTTGTGAATGAAGTTTTGAAGCATTCATCTTTGATATTCATGTCTATGTTGGCTCCCACACCCATCTAAGACAATATTTAAAAGCTAAATTAATGCCATGGATTAATTTCATGGCTCACAACCTGAATAATCAATAGATTCAAAAAGGCTATCAAAATGATCGTCAGTTTTTTTTTTTTTATTGTAATCTGGAATCCCTGGAGCACAGAGCGGGTGTGCTGGAGCAAGAATGATTTTGAGTGAGCACGCACAACAAGGAGTTTCAGCGACTGAAAATATATGTACGCACAAAACAGTTTTGTTTAATAATAAAACCCAAATAAAATGCCATACAGCGACAATAAGACTTTCATACTGTAATTGTTAAACTATTATTATTATTATTATTATTATTATTAATTAATAATAACAGCAGAAACTATTTATGCTTGTATTGTCTCAATTTGTATTGTTGGTTAAGAAAAATGTGTGAAAATTGAAACCTATTAACAATGGAGCGGATCAAATATCAGTAGTTTGTGTCTTTATTTTTTTATATTATTTCACGGCAAAGTGGTACAATGGCAGCAGGTTGCGTTGCTTCCTCACCCCTCAGCGTCCCAGGTTCGGTCCTAAATTCTGGTTCCCGTCTTTGCATGGATTTCCCCTTGCACTGAAAAACCGCTCTAAAGTATCACAAATTCTATAAAGTGTGTGTGCACGTTACCCTAAAGCCATTTTTGCCCCGCGTTCACCCTGACAATCACTCAGCCTTCTGCATATCAGATCTGGAGCTGAAAAAAACTGCATTACGGTAAACCTTATCGGAGGTTCACACTCACATTTCTTTAAGGTGATCACCACACTGCCGCTGGTCCTGCACTTCTGGAAGAGGCGTGTGAGCTCAGTGAGAAACTGCGGGAGAGCCGAGAGACACAACGTCAGAATAAAGATGTCATAATACGTAACGGTTCAACTGCCAAAATGTAATACAAACACACATTATTATGTATAAACACACCACTCTACAGCATTTCACTGATTATTTGGTCCTTATACTCTATAAAAATAAATTCAGCCAATAAAATGGATACACACTTCAACAGTTATCTGTGGCCTTTTGTAAACATTGAATTGAATTATGTCAGCAGTGTGTAGTGCTGTGTTGTGTTTCCTCTAAAGATGTCAGCAGTTGCACTGTCGTTGATGCCGTTATGCGATCGACACACACACAAATTACACTCAGTCAAGGTGTAACCTAATGACAACACATTATTATGTAGTGTGTCTGGTGTTTTTTGGTCCATTCTATAGACACTTTAGAGACCATTGTGTGGGTAAAATTCTCAGGATTTCAGAAATAACTGACACTGTCTGACACTAACAGCTCCTGCTACAGAGATCAGAAGTCTCTTTGGGACGACGTAAGATGTGAACATTAACAACGTCAGGTTGGCTGAGCAGCTAAGGAGCTGCATTAAGGTCGCAGTCTTTCCTGGAGGCATTGATGTGAACCCCGATTTCTGACAGTGTCAGAATTCTTTGGTTAAGGCTGTAGATTTCTGTTTGGAAGGTCGGGGGTTCGAGCCCCAGCACTGCCACTGTTGAGGCCTTGAGCGAGGCCCTTAATCCTCTCTGTTTGGGCCGCTGTATCCCAGCTGACCCTGCGCTTATTAACTGGGATATGAAAAAAAATTAGAAAATAAATAATTTCACTGTGCTGTAAAGGTACATATGACAAATAATTGAAGCTTATTAAATAATTTAAGCTCTGGAACTGTTTGCTGCCAGATGTTCCTATTAAAGTGGACGCTGAGTGTGCATATAAACCTAAAGTGTATGATTATCTTAAAAACTTTTTTAAAAGTTATTCAGAAAAAAAGACAGCAAGAGGTGGGACGTGTGTGTGAGGGGGGGGGGGGGGTGTCAATCAAAAAAGAAATCTGTTTATTCATCCCTCAAGCTGAGTCTGTTACAGAAATCACCAGGAAATGATGTGAAGTGATGAGTACAGACAGAGAGGAGTGATATTACAGAGACACGGATTATTAGAGCAGGTCTAAAGCTCTCTGTATGATCAGTAATGAAGTGTTTTTTTTTTATTATAAAGCTGAAACTCTGGAGCTGAACGCTGTAATGCTAACCAACAGCTAGCTCACTGCTACCTGAGCCTTCCCGGCTCTCTGCACGGCTTAAACAACGCGTCCAACACGGAAGTCATCACATACTCACATTAAAATCACTACACAATTATGAGAAATAAACGTGAATTAAATGATTCTCACCGCGTCGTTTTCTAACAGCACCATGGCGTTCCTGACACACGGAGCAGCTCAAACAGCTCCACTGCAAGCACACGTCGCTTTCACACTTCCGCTGCAAGCCCCGCCCCTTCAATGTTTCCTACAAGAGATTTGGATTAAAAAATCTATTACTGCCCCCTACCGGCGCCCTCCAGAATTTGTTTTATTATTATTATTATTATTTCCATTCATCCATCTGGTCAAAAGTTTTTAGAGTGACACAAATATACATTTTCACAAAGTCTGCTGTTTCAGGATTTTTTTTTATATCTTTTTGTCACATGTCACTATGATATACTGAAGTATCCTTACAAGCATTTCATGTGTCAAAGACAGTGTCATTAGGCAGTGTTAACCCTTCTTTTTCAAAACCTTTGCAAATTGCCCTAGCATGCTAGTCAATCAAATTCTGGGCCACAACCTGACTGATGTGTAATTAATGCTTGAAGTTTGTCAGAAAGACAAACTCTTTTTTCTTTTTTTTGTCCACCCGCCTCTTTAGGATTGACCACAAATTCTCAATGAGATTAAGGTCTAAGGAGTTTCCTGGCCGTAGACCAAAAATTCCCATGTTTTTTTTCCTCGAGACACTTAGTTATCACTTTTACCTTATGGCAAGGTGCTCCATCATGCTAAAAAAGTCATTGTTCATCACCAAACTGTTCTTGGATAGCTGGGAGAAGTTGCTCTCTGAGGATGTTTTTGTACCATTTGTTTATTCAAGTTTATCTTTAAAAAATCTTTAAAGAATCTATCTGCATGCTGCTTGGCCATCAATAAATTCAATTAAATTTTATTCATATAGTGCTTTTAACAATGGCCATGGTTGCAAAGCAGCTTTAGTATGTTAGTCTTCTTCTTTGTCTTTCAGCTGTTCCCTTTCAGGGTGAGGCCACAGCGAATCATCTGCCTCCATCTAACCCTCTCCTCTGCATCCTCTTCTCTCACACCAACTAACTTCATGTCCTCTCTCATTACATCCATAAATCTCCTCTTTGGTCT
>JAOVVA010000002.1:7896662-7911085 GCA_028565275.1 Leiocassis micropogon | reverse complement strand
TCTAACATGGGTTGTCCCTCTGATGAACTCATTCTTGATCCTATCCATCCTTGTCACTCCCAAAGAGAACCTCAACACCTTCTGCTCTGCTACCTCCTGTTTTTTTCCTGAAGAGAAGTGGCTTTTTTACCACCCTTCTTGAAATGTATGAAGGTGAACACTACTATCAGTCCTCGGTCATGCCAAGAGTAAATCATAATTACAATAGTTGGAGCCCATAAAATATAGTTAGAGCCGAGCTTCGAATTTTATGTTTGTATTTGGATTCAGATCTCGCTATATATGCAGTTATTGTAAGTCTAGATAGAAAAAAAAATGTTTTAAATTTCCATAGCATTTCGATAATATTTATTGTTTATCTTTAAACAATCTTTAGTGAATCTATTTGCACACTGTTGGACCATAAAAAAAATTAAATTCTATTCAATTCAATTTGATTTATATAGCACTTTTAACAATGGTCATTGTTGCAAAGCAGCTTTACAAAATCTAAATAAAATTATTGAAATGAGTATGAAATGTGCGAGAAAATACATATAAATCAAAATAATCAGATAGTCCCTGATGAGCAAGTCGAGGGGAATTGGTGGCAAGGAAAAACTCCCTAAGATGGCTATAGGAAGAAACCTTGAGAGGAAACAGACTCAACAGGGAACCCATCTTCATTTGGGTGATAACGGATAGCAGGGATTGATCTGCAGTCATACTGTGTGTTAGGCAGCTGGAACTTCAGTATTACAGAAGATGTGTTTGAATTAATATGGAGTCCACTTTTGTTATTGAAGGCTCAGATACAAAACTGTTGAATGAATGTTAAAGGACTCTCTCTAGTTGCTCTGTCATACCAGGCTCGCAGTTTGGGTATTTTACACGCCCAGACAGTGCTAACTACTATGCCACGGTGCCGCCTTATTTTAATTTATTTTTCTAGAGGAAAAAACACGAACTTGTGAATAAAGGTTGTCCAGATGTTCTTTAGCCAAAGATTCCTTTAACTGTAAAATAAATCACGTCTGCAACACAGTTTTTCTTGTATAAACCTAATCCAACTATTCAAATGTATTCTTTTTTATTTACATTTGTTACTACCGCTGGGGAGTTTTGCAAATTTTCTCATCACCATGTTTGTGTTGGATTTCCCCCTCTTTAAAAAAAAGAAAAAACGGAAAAAAAAACCAACAACCACTACTCCACCATCCTGATAGGAGGACTGACTTTGCTTAATTCCTCCTTGGTTTGAATGAGTATATGAATGTGTGGTTGATTCAACAGGGAGAGATTGAGTAAGGGATAAAAGGTGAGAGAAAAAGAAAGGTAAAAAGAAGGAGAGTGTGTGTGAGTGAGAGCGATATATACTGTTTAATAAGAATGAACAAATGTCACAATGCCTGAAGCCTATGCCAGAAGACAGGGTTACACCCTGGACTGGGTGGAAATCCATCACAGGACACACACACTTACTCACATGCTCATTCACACACTAAGGAAGGGAGAAAACCAGAGTACGCAAAGGAAACCCACCAACCCATCACGGTGAGAACATGCAAACTCCATGCACACAGACGGGACTGAGGCGGGAATCAAACCCAGACCCTGGAGGTGCGAGGCGACAGTGGTCAAATCCACCGTGCCACCTGGCACTGCTGCTCTCCTTTACAGTCCCCACTTTGAGAGCCATGGGTTCAAATTTGGACAACAGTGATTATTCATTTTAAATGTCATGTCTTGCTTCACAATAGTCATTTATTTTCTATAATTTATAAATGTCTATCGCTTTTATTAAGCCTGTACACTTTGCTTATGCTTAACTGTGTGTGTCAGTTCTCTTCTTATCCACTCCTACTACAATGAAAAAACTGTTATTAAAGTGCTAAATCACAGAAACTTAACTATCCCTGTAGTATACAGCTCATGGTCATTAAGAATTATAATACAGTATAATATACATATATATATAAGCCTTTCCTTTTGGCATTCCACTCGATTTCACTTTGTGTAATAACAACTCTTTATACTGAGTCCATTAAAACTTTAGAGAAAGCACAGTCAGGGTTGTGGCCCAGTTGTTCCAGTGGCACTGCAAATCTGGAACTCCAGTCCCGGTCAAATACAGCAGTCAGCTGCCCCAGGAACGTGTCTTCAGATGAGGGGGAAGGCAAAGCATCTTGGGAAACCACCAAGCCGACACCAGCAGTAGTGTTAAAGTAGTCTGCAGACCAGTTAGAGGTACCTGGAAAACATAAATTTGGTAAATATATAACTAGATTTGAAATATATAACTCTGTATAGGTTTGGTGATCATAGTGTACAGATTATGTAATAGGGATTATTATTCACTGTGTTGATATAAAAATGAACGAAAAATAATGGTGCTTTAAGGTAAAGATTTAGTTTTGTATTGATTGATTAATAGAATTTTAACTCAGTTGAACATCTTGGAAGTTGATAACTTACCAATATACGCAACATTATCTGTAACCATGTATTTGTTGTGGTTTATTCTGCTATAGGGTATGTTAGTCTCATTACCCGCTGGAACGATGAAAAGTCTCTAAAATGTTAAAATAAAGAATTAACGTTGACTGCAATCGTTAGAATTAAAAATATATTATATATTGATGTACTGGAAAAGTAGCTGAAGTGATAGAAAGCATTAGAAAGTTCCTGTTGATCTTACCACTGCTATCCTGATGTTGTCTGGCGCAGAGTTCAGGGCATTGAGAGACCTGAGGAAGGGGAGTACGGACGAGTCGCTGTCACGGCCACAGCTGATCAGGAGACGCATGGAAACGTTCCTCTCGAACATCGCCTGTATTAGTGCATTTTCAAGCACGGGCCAGTAGCTAAACAAAAACAAGCAGTCAATACATTTCTTAATTGTAAAGGGGAAAATTATCCATTTACAGTATGTATAATCAAGGTTTACCTGTTATGGTAGTAAAACTTGGATGCAGGAAAATATTCCATAACTGCTACATGAATGAACTGCTGTGCCTGGCTGATCACTGACAAAATCGCGTCCAAGTCTTTGGTGCGCGAGTCCGGACAGAAGGCAGGAGGAGAATTCTGAGTTAAGGGGAAGAAGGGAATTGTTGACCAAAAACAGGCCACAATACACAATAGTATTTAAAATCTTCTTGTTTGGCCAAAAGTCATTATAGTTCACATAAAATGTTTTCAAGCCTTATGTTTTTCATTCCATTCCAACTTTAGTCCCCCCTGCACCATCACTCTTCTGTAAAAGCTTTTCACTAGAAGTTGCAAGAAGGCTGTGGGGATTTCACCCAGAAGAGCACGAGTTCCCTTTTTCAATCTTGCTTCTATTCGAGGTTTGTTCCTCATCTCATTGATTCTGGTTTATCGCTTCCTCGTTAAGGATTAATTTCTTAATTTAAAGGGCACGTATTATGCGAAATTCACTTTTGGACATGAAGGCACATGGAGGGACAGTAGCTTATTTGTATGTACACTGCAAACACTGAAATGTGAATTTAAAACAAGAAGAAACTTTCAGGAAGGCCAGAATGCATGATCTGAGTGTTTTTTCAGATGGAGCAACATCAATGATTTCTAAGACTATTCTAACTTGTTAAAACAGGGTATAATATTGCCTTTAAAGCATAACTGTAAGACATACAGTGTATAGTTCCAGTGAAGCGGAATCATAATGCTACAGTGTACAAAGACATCATAGATAATTATGTGCTTCCAGCTTTGTGATAAAAGTGTGGTGAAGACCCCATAAGATGGCCAGGTGTCCACAAACCTTTGGCCCTATAGTAAATCTAATCTTGTGGAAATAATTATATTCAAGGTTTTGACAAATAGTGATTTAAATATGAAAACCTGAAAATATATTATATTATATTATATTATATTATATTAAAACAGTGAAGCTAATAATACTAAGCACAAATAATTAATACTGACTACTTATTATTCTGCATTGAAGGGAAAAATAGCACTACACTGGTTTGGTAATATTATCATGAGACAACGTTAAGCTTAGCAGTTGCTATATTGCTCAATATGAAGTGCAAGAATCAGCTGCCTGTCATTCTTTCTGATCACACTGTCAGTTAAACAAGCTATTGCATTACAAGCTAATATATATATATATATTGCACAATAATGAATTTAGTATTCCTTACTCTTACTTCAATACTTAACCTAATAATAATTCACTCTGTTATTGCCAGGAAAAAAACTGGACACTATCTGCTTCTAAGCATCAAAAAAAAAAAAAATAAATAAAATAAAATAAGAATCAAAACCACAGAGTATTACCGAGATGTAAACTCTACTGGGCACATTGCTGAGGTTCACATGGAGAGGCTGGTCTTTATTAATAGATGTGTCATAAGAAGAGGGCCATGGATCTGGTATGGTAGCATTGGTCTGACCCATAACCCAATAGGACTGGTAGATCTTCTGGAGGTCTGTGGCCAGACTGGTGCAGTTGTAAATCACCACTCCAAGTTCCTTCACCTTTAATCAAAACAAATACATCAAGTTCGGTGGCTTCAAACATTCTGCCACACATACACAGCTGATACATTTGCTTATCCCCTGTACCTGTGTTAAAGATCTCCAGTCCATGTTAGCACTGCCGATGTAGATATGTCTCCCGTCCACAATCCAGAACTTACTGTGAAGAATTCCTCGTGTCAGTTTGCCAAAGTTAATTCGTCTGACGTGTACTCCTAAACAAAAAAAAGAAGCGATGAGAACGTAAAGCCACGATGCAGACACAATGCAAAGCCATCTGTGATCAGCATATGCACCATTTTCTCTCAGAACGTCCAGGTCTGTCGAGTTGGCCGCCACAGAAGGGATGCTGCTCACGGCTCTCACAGACACGTTTCTTTTCGGCAGCACTTTTAATTGTTCCAGTAAGTCTCTACCCTGCAGAGCAAACACACATTGAATGAACAACACATTACTTTTAAGCAGTCAGATGTTATACTATAGCCTAACATCTAAAGAGCCCTAGTATATTCACGGTGTAATAACAACTGTAATAACAATCTACTAATTGTTGGATTCTCAATCTGTCAGAACAGGTGGTGTTACTTTGTCTAGAAATAGTAAAGTGAGCTATAATTAAGATCACAAGAATATTTTAAAGCACCCTTTCTGATACATTTTAACAGCTTTTAAACACAGACTTAAATGGCAGATACTTCACAAAGATTAACTTAATGGGACTGCTGGTATGAGGAAGTTTTCTAAGTATTTGTGGAAGGAGTCTCCACTGTCAGCACTTTGTAAAAGTCTGGAAAAAAACTGTAAGTTAGGTCTTCAGTGTTTACATGAATCAGCCAACAGATATCATAATAGCTAAATCAGATATCATCTTATACCTGCTCATACTCTATACTGCTTAACCTGTAAAGAGTCGTAGGAGGCCTGGAGCCTATACTGTACCAAAGACTTGGGGCAAAGGGTACCCCTTGGACGGGGTGCTAGTCCATCACAGGGCACAAGTATACACACACTACGAGCAATTTGGAAACACCAATTAGCCCAATTTGCATGTCTTTGGACTGTGTACCTGGAGGGAAACTACCAAGCATGGGGAGAACATGCAAACTCCACATTGGGGGTGTGAGGCCATATTGCTAACCACTACTCCACCGTACCCCTGGTATCATCTTATATGAGGTCAAAATAAGGGGAAAATCTCATTAGCTGGTTTAAGCCCTGGGCAATAAAATAAAAGAAAAAGAGCAAAAAGTGGTTTTTTTTTTACACATTTTTTGATTGTACACTCACAATGAAGACATATCAGAATGACAAATGACTATAAAGTACATTTCGTATAATATGTCCCCTTTAACAGCACAGTGGCTTAGTGGTTAGTACTGACGCCTTGCACTTCCAGGGTCCAGGTCTGAATCCAGCCGTAGGCCTGTGTGCATGGAGTTTGCATGTTCTCTCCATGCTTGGTGGGTTTCATCCGGATACTCTGGTTTCCTCCAACAGTCCGAAGATTTGCACATTAGGTTAATTTGCGTTCCCAAATTGCACATAGTGTGTGAATGAGTGTGTGTGTGCCCTGCGATGGATTGGCAACCTGTCCAGGGTGTACCCCGTCTCATGCCCTAAGTCTACTGGAATAGGATCCTGTATACAGTTTAAAGTGGAATAGTAATAAGTGAGGTCCACTTTAAGACTTTAAGACAATTGTAAATGAAAACAAGACAACTTGCTTTGCAATTTTTTTTACAATTTCAAATGTAATCTTTAGCTTTGTTGTGATATATGCAGAATGAGGCTAGAACGTGCTGTTACACATAGGGGAAATTGAAAACTAAAATCATCTTAAATTACATCAGCATGGCTGTGATGTGGCCACCCACACAAATTGACCAGAACATGTCTGTTGCTAAGCTACAGTTATTGTAATTAATGATTATTAGAACATTAGTAAAAACAGAGTGATCCATATAGTTAAATGTCCCAGTGCTGTTGTACTCTATATCAGCATCCATGTCCAATCAAATGACATGGTCAGAATTAAGCGTTGTATAAAATTATTTCCAGAATATCCAATTTGTTCCTTTATGCAAGATGAACAGGTGCATGATTACATAATTAATGCATCGGCTTCATAGTTGCGGTACTTGGATAATGAATAATAAATGACTAGATTTTGAGACTGAGGGCATACAGCAGGATCATTACTCACAAACTGGTCAGTGGGAGACTCGACACCGATGTCCTCACCAGTAAGAGACCAATAAAACGATGCTATATCGATTTGCTCGGTCGCTGTAGACAGAAGGTCTTTCCATGCCTTGTAGATCGGTACTCCAAAAGTCACATTAGTTTCATAGTCCATCCCCAAAGGAATACTCTCAACCAGAACTAACCTGTCCAATAAAAAGGCATACTGTATTTGAATGAAGAACTAAACACATGGACAACCAAAGTCTTTATGAACTGACTGCAGTTGGACCTCACCTGCACTCTCTAGCATCATCAGATTGCTTAAAATCTAACTCTGGTTGATGAGAGGTGTTGTGATTCACAGCACTGTTAATCTTCTCCTCATTTTTCATCTCTTCTAGCAAAGCAATGGCAAGTAAGACCCCCAGGATAATCAAACATCCTGTGGCCACTAGTAGGGTTTTAGTTCCACTCATGCGCTGTAAAACAGATAACCAGTAAACTAAAATTTAATGAGGGGAAGAAAATCCACAAAAAAAACAAAAAGAAGCCAAAAACAATCCTCTCCTTACCCGCTTATTGGGGACATAATTGTCATGTAAAGATTTGTATGGAGAGGACATTTCATAGCCCTCTTGATAAGTAGATGCACATGATCTGTAGAAATTAAAATTTCATCCTAATCAACATCAGTAAAAAAAAAAGTTTTATCTGTTTACTACATTTTCAAAAATATTTCCAGGTACCAAAAAGAATAATAATAAAAAACAGAAAACTTACGAGTACATGGTAGCAGCGTATATCTGGGTTGCCTTTCCTTTTCTGTAAATCAGTCACAGCAATAGCGTAACATTTAAAGCTTCCAGAGACTAAAGTTACTCTTCCTCTTTTCAGTTCTTCTTTTCATATATATATATATATCAAACATCTGATGCACCCAGAATACACTTGGGGTCAATACACCTGTCCCATGTTTCCTATTTAAGATCTTGCATCCATCTTAATCTGCTCTATAAGAGCAGAGATTAAACGGATTGAACAGATTAAACAGATTGAACAGATTGTTTCATATTATATATCACTTTTTTTTCTTAAACAGCATTTTTCAAACACTGGGGAAATTCAGCCAAATTCTCCGGGCTTTCCAAAGACCACACACAAACACTACACGAGAAATAGCTGTATGGGGCTCTCCTTGTTATATTTAATTGAAAAAAGTCCCTTAAAAGTGCCCAACTGTATTTACTGCATATCACACAATGAGAAATAAAGTGACAATTCTGTGACAATACAATAAATTTTAGGAAACTCTTGAGCACAAATGATTTTAATTTCAATTTAATTCAGAAAAAAAAATCCATAAATTTACATTACATACAAAATAATAATTTCGAAAAAAATATAGATAAATCACATTAAAGATTTTAAATTTTTACAGCACAGGCCTGTAATTTATTAATTTTTTTAAATATCAAAACACTGCATAAAATGGAAAATGTAGTGTTATAATCATAAAACATCTGTTTTTTTCTGTATTTTGGCTTTTTGACCAAGACACGTTTTATATAAGTATAGTTTCAGGTGGTCATGACAATAAAGCTGTAATCTTAAGCAGCACATTTGTTTGTAATATCCATTTCTCCTCCTCCTTGTACCAATGATACATGTCATATTTAGACAAATTAACGGTCGTTTCAGTTAACAGTGTGCATTTTCGCTTGTTTCAGGTTAAACTCTGAAACTCTTCTCACCTCAAACACCCAGCTTATGCAACAGTGTGTATAACATTTTTACATACAGTACATTCAATAAATGAAACATCTTTAATCTGCTCACTATAAAAAAATAAGTGAAAGCAGGAGCAGAACACAAGATGCACACGGTCAGTGCAAACGCATTTCATTCCATACATACTGCATGTTACATACCTTATAAAGACAGTCAGTAAGCTGGTACACTTTTGTCTGTCACAATAACAATCAAACTGCTATCAGCGATGCTCCAAGAAGATTTTTATAGAAATAACAGTAGCATAACTGTTTCCTTATTGCCTTGCTTTGTTTTGAAGTTTCGGTTTCCCTTTCTCAATGGGATTTCACATTTCTCAGTAAAAGGAAAGTGACTAAGAATTTATGATGTTCAAAAATAGTTACAGACAACAAGTGAAACGGGACGGTAGACACAGTTGGAATTGTATATTGCTATTGTAAATGAACACATTAGACTTACACCAACCAGCCATAATATTATGACCACCCGTCTGATATTGAGCCCTATTGCCACCAAAACAGCAATCCACTGCGTTCTGACACTTTTCTATGGGAACCAACTTGTCGCAGTAGCTACAGCAGCTGGAAGTGGACAGGATATATTAGGCAGCATAATTGTTCTCTAAGTTGATGTGTTGAAAGCAGAAAACATGACCAAGCGCTAGGACTTGAGTAATTTTGACAAGGACTAAATTGTGATGGCTAGACATCTGGATCAGATGAACTTCAAGACTGCAGCTCTTGTGGCATGTTCCCAATCTGTAGTGGTCAGGACCTACAAAATGTGGTCCAATTAAGGAAATCTGGTGAGTCATGGACGGGGTCATGAGTGGCCAAAGCTCACTGATGCATGGGGAGCTGGCTTGCGTAGTCTGACCCAATATACTGTCAGAGCTAAAGCAGCTCAGGTTGCTGAAAAGGTTAATGACGGTTCTCATATAAAGGTGTCAGAACCCACGGGTCATTAATATTTTTGCTGGCAAAAGGAGAGACCTACTGAAGATTAGGTGGGTGGCTATAATGTTACAGCAGATCGGTGTCTTTAACAAGCCATAGCCTTAAGTATATATAGCCTTTTTAATTCAAATTCATATACAAGGAATGAATGTGTATTGTTCTGTTTAACATTTAAGGACTAGAATCCAAAGGACGGGCAGAATTACAATTCCATTGGTCTGGTGTAGTGTCTTTAAACTGGCTTTTTAAGTGTTCAACAACAACAACAAAAAAATATCAAAGTGCACAATTCACTATTTTTGACAATGTAATAAAGAAAAACAAAGGACACCCATGCAATACATTCTTTAATGATCCCATCATATAGAATACCCAAAAAACATTGAATGCTTTTTTTTTTTTTTATTATTTCATCACCTCGTATCAATCTCTGCGGGAAAAACAAAATGATCAAACTGAAACGCAGTGTCTTTATAAATACTTTACAGTACAAGTATGGCATTAACATAAGTGCCTGTACCGTATGTCCCAGTTCACGGTCTTGTACTGCCATGTAAGAGGTGCTCTTTCACTCACACTCTCATGCACAAATGCAAATGTGCACATTAATACCAAATCCCAGATTTAAGGCACAGTCCAGAACAGATTCTCATACCGTTGGTCACTAGTGTACAAATGAGCAGCTTTAGTAGACATGGTATACAGAAAAGTAGGAATACAAAGGACCTCCTTACTCCCATTTTACAGAACCCTACCATCAGTCCCCCTACCAAAGCGCCGCGTGTTGCCCGGGGATCCTGAAGTCCGCTGAGAAGCGCCGGCTTTCCAATCTCTGGAAGAAGCTCTGAAGCTACTTCGACCTGCTGAAGAGTGGCCTAATACAGGTGAAGACTTGACCAGATTTACATTTCCACTGGGTTCAATAACGGTGTTGATGACTGCACAGGAAACAGATGCGAGTGTTATTGCTATCAATCTGATTATAATTTGGTATGTTTGATTTACGATACAGTGCGTCAATATAATGCTAGAGCATTATTGTTTCTATTGTAACAACTTGTATACATGAACCTGTTTAGCAAACAAAAAATAATTGTTTTAGAAATGTATTAAGTTAAGCTATCTATTAGAAGATGTTTATTTAAAGGGATGGGTTGTCTGTCTTAAATCAAAATTGAGATGCATGTAAGTACATTACTACAGGTCTTGGTTGTGAATCGATCCGGTTTAGCCATACGGCGAGTTCCAGTGAACGAAAACTGTTAAAGTTGTACTAAATACACCAAATATTTAAAACTTTGGGAAGCATTTCTGCATTTAATGAGAGAGGCCCTGGTTACCTACACTATACTGGCATTGTTCTGGATGACAAACTTCATGGTCGATGTGCAGCAGGACAATTTATAACAAATAAGACCAATGGTAATGTTATATATGTATAGGCAACCTTAAGTTTAAATTGAGGCAATCTTGAAAAAGTCTGAACTCTCACTTTAATGTTTATTGAAGGAGTCTCAAGCACATTGTAAATCCTAATGACGGAGGAGTTGTGGTTTATGGTGTCACATGAAAAGCTGTATTTTTACTTTTATTATCTTCAAGAAAACAAAGCAATAAGCAGGAGAGATGTTTAGAGTTGCTAAAACAAGTAATAACAGGAACTAACTGACTCAGTCCTGTGGATCTTTCGCAACATTACATGTCACTATAAATAGATAAAATATGAAATTATTCATGAACAAATAAAAAATTGTAATCTTTGGCAAACGACTGATGTACAGTATACAGTACGGGGAATGAAACATTTAGGTACTTCTTGTTATAGAAAACATATCTACTTTAGAGTGATAACAGCCTTCTGGTCACATGTGCATGGACTATTTTCCTATGACTGTACTTCTATTCCTTATACAGTATATCACACTTCTTAACGGAGTGTCCAAGTCATGCTTGAAAACCACAAAAGTGAGAAGTGACGAACACAATATACTGACCTTCTAACCGCTTCTGGATTCCCCTGAGATCTCGAATAATAGACATTATTTCCTAAATAGAGAAGTAGTATGTTAAGAAATTACAGGAACGTAGATAAATCAACACAAAGAAGATGGAGATGCAAGCAAACCTTGTTTGGACTTTCCAGAGGCGGAGAATCATCAGCAGCATCCAGCATTGTCTCTATTTCCTCCCACTCCTCTGTCTTATTATGGAACAAAAGCCTGAATACAAACAGAATGAGTATGATCTCTCCATAAAGGAGCCTCTTAAAACTGTCTTGAAGCCAAAGCAGTACAGTATCTAGATCGTGAGAATAACTCTCAAGTGGTGTTCGTGAATGATTGTGTGTACAGTTCCCACAGATGGATCCATCTCTTCCACAAATTGGTGACAGGTTCTTCTTCAATTTTGAAGGATCAGATGTTATACTCGCTGAATGTTCGCGGGAAAGACTGCAATGGGCTCCGAGCCACTTCGGCCAGGATCGTCATTCAAACACTTTACTGAAGCTTAGAGTTTCATAACTGTACTGTACTTGAAGTCTTCAGTAAATGCTAATCAGTTTTACGCCCTCATTCATGAGAAAAGTCCCAGTTTGACTTAAATGCCCCTCGTATCTTTTAGGATTATTTGCAAGGTTTATTTATTGTACATTGTGTAAATAGTATTGTTTATACCAGTAGGCAGTTAAATTCCTGAGTCTGACTGTATTTCATATGTATAACATATTTCTGCTCATCAGATGTGTAACCGAACTTCAAAATAACATACTTGATCTTCTCAGTAAGTTGCTCAGTGTTTTCTCGGATAGCCATGGAAAGTTGGGAGACCGGATTCAGCATCGAATTATCCAGAGCAACCTGAAGCCAAACAGAAAGAATGAAGTGCATATGTACAGAACGACAGATTGATACACAAGGACAGAAACAATATGGGGGTTTAAAATTAAAATACCTGTTCCTGTTTCCTGCTCTGGTGTTTGAGAACTTGATCACTAACAGATTGGTCAGGATTCCTGTACGTAGCTGCACCTTGTAGAACCTTAGGGTAGTTTACACTGGTCTCAGGAATCTGTTGCTATAACCAAAAGCTGATTAAAGCATGAGGTAGAGTACCCCTATGTGCAGTCAAGTGTAGTGCACGTATGCCATAATAGAATGTTAAAGCAAAATTTATTGGACTTAACCAGGAAGTGGCATCGACAAAAGCATTTTTTTAGACAAAAGAAATAAAACACAAGCACACAGCAAAGGCATCTTGACCAACAATCCAAAACAAGTCTAGGAATGCAAGAAATATTTTTTATAAGACTATAAAAGAAATGTGAGGTTACCTCTTTGCGGGCGGTAACAGCAGATACCGCTTCCACAGCCTCAGCAGAGGCAGGATTCTGAGTTTCACCATCACCAGCAACATTATGAATTTCCTGGGCCAGGATGGCCAAGTCTTTAGCCAGGTCCTGACTCAGCCTACCACAGAATAAACACAGCTGGATTACAGTAAACCCGTCATGACTATATACTACATAACCAGATGAAAACTAAACTGGATACACATACTAAACCTTTTTTTTTCCAGATGGTTCAAATGGCCAAAAATAGTTTACTAATCATGCAAACACACAATGCATAAATAAATAAACAAGCTTATGATCAAATGCTTATGATAAAAGAAACGGTTTTGGTAGGCTACAAACTGTTATTAAATTACACATAATATTTTTTTTAATTACCATTTCGTCCCCGATTTTGCTCTGGCCAATTCTCCACCCAAAAGCTAATGTCCAGTTCCCACTTTTTCCACTTCACCTTTTGGCTGTTCCTTTCCAGGGGTTGCCACAGCGAATCATCTGCCCTATCCTCTGCATTCTCTTCTCTCACCCCAACTTCATGTCCTCTCCCTCATTACATCCATAAATCTCCTCTTTGGTCTTCCTTTAGACCTCCTGCCTGCCAGTTCCAACCTCAGCGTCCTTCTACCAATATGCTCACAATCTCTCCTCTGAACATGTCGAAACCACCTCAATCTGGCAACTCTGACTTTGTTGTCCGTCTGATGAAAACATTCTTGATCCTGTCCATCCTTGTGACTCCCAAAGAGAACCTCAACATCAACATCTCTGCTACCTCCAACTCTGCCTCCTGTCTTTTCTTCAGTGCCACTGTCTCTAAGCCGTAGAGCATCGCTGGTCTCACCACTGTCTTGAACATCTTTCTATTCATTCTCGATGATAATCTTTAATCGCACATTACGCCTGACACTGTTCTTCACCTGTTCCAACCTGCCTGTGCACGCCTCTTCTCCTCCTTTCTACCCTCTCCCAACTGCTGCTATAAATTGCTACTAACTCTTAAATTGTGCCAAGTCTACTTGCAGGTACTGCAGATAATCATACGACAAGATTGTGGCTGAGAGTGTCCTGGGGTGACTCTTTGTGATACAAAGCTTGCCAGTATGGGCTAAGACTTTTTCGGGCATGCAGAATTATGATTTTTTTTTTTATGACCTGCAGGTCTGCTGTAGTTCCCTTCTACTGTACGTTTCCTTCTTTTGTCAATTGTAGCCGATCACGGGGCTACAAAAACCCAGAGAGACCTATGGTAGAGCAACGTCAAACAGGAAATAAACAGGAGTTGTAAAAACAGAACTGCCAAAATAAAAGTCTCTGGCAACACCTACACATGCTATGACACCACAGGATTACATGAGCTAATGATGTGAGCCTGTAGAGGGACTCTTTGTAAAGCTTCGTACACCCTCATAGTGTAAAATACAGCTATTTAGAAGTAGTATTTATAATCTGTGGAATTGTGGTGCCAAATTGTTGGTATTTCTGTGCCTTTACTTAACAGCACTGCATTTCTGCCTGCTTCGTAAGCTACGCCGTACATAATGATGTCAGAGCGTGCCATCAACAATGCTGTCAACAAGCCATGATTTTTTTTTCATGAATTTTCTCCCCAATATTAGTCGTAGCCAATTCCTCCCCGTCACTAGGGGGCTCCCACATTAAGGCTACCACTACCA
>JAOVVA010000002.1:7860037-7894525 GCA_028565275.1 Leiocassis micropogon | reverse complement strand
ATATCTCAATCACCACCTAGGTATCATAATAATATTGTATTATATTATATTGTGATAATATTGTGATTCCCATCCCGAGTAGAAATGCAGGTATTTATGAATAAAGACTAATACATGTACTTCTTGATGTTAAGTTTCATATAAAAAGCTATAAACACATTAACCCTTTATGTGTTCCTTAAAATAAACCCTTTCCAAACAGAAAACCTTTTCCAAACAATTGTCCCCAAAAACAATGCACAAAACATACATGGATGTGGATACAACTATAAATGTATAAAGGATGAAAACATTTTGTTTCAATATGTAACAAAGATAATTAACTGAAATGGTGTCATCGTACTCACTAGCTGTACTGCTGGCATATTTGGCGCTGCTGGATCGGCCGCGGATGATTGGCTGCCTGACCGGTGCCCCAGAGCCCTTCTGCATACCAGTCTTGATGTCAGGTACTGAAGCCTTACGTGTTGACGAACTAGACATGGCTTCTGAGCGGTTGGAAAAGCCAGTCTTACCAGTCGAAGACTCCGTGTCACTGGGAGTGGTGAAAGAGCTGGTTCTCCTTCTCGGCATTGCCAAAATGTCCAGGCGGGAAAGTTTTTTGCTCTCGTTTGTTTTGGCGGAAGAAGAATTGGCATCAGAGTTCTGGGAAGCGCGGTCAGTCTCCGTACCATCGTTATCAGATGCATCGCCTAGGCGAGCACGGCGTAGCATGGACGTCCTTGTAGGCTTTGGTGCAGACAGGCTGCCGGAGCGAGCTAGTGCTTGGATCACTGATCCTTTAGAGGGTCTTCTGGAGCTTTCACTTTGAAGGGGGATGGTATGCTTCCTATGAACAGGTTGGGAGCTGGATTCCTGGTCAGAAACAGCATCACACCACTGGGAGGTCTTTCCGGATTCCTTTAAGTAATCTGCCGAGCTAACCCTGGAATTCGGAGACTGAGGATCTCCATGTGACTGGAATGAGTTCTGCTCTTGGGCCTGCTGACTAACAGGTTTTTTCCCTTTCAGAAGCTTACTGAGGATCATTTTAGGGGCAGAAGTGGCAGAATTTTTACCACTACGCTGACTGACCGTACTGGACGTGTCAACATCTGATTCCCCAGAAAGTGAGTCCTCCACAGGGCAGGAGGTACGGGGGCTCTTCCGCATTTGGACTTTAGCCTCTAAAACAGAAAGCACATTCTCGGTTTCTTTAAGGTAAGACTGAGTGTCTTGGTTGCTTACACCCTTGAAGGCGTTTGCATCATTGCCAGATTCCAGACTTGAGATATGGGGCAATCTCATGAAGTGAATGTCGTCACTGGAACGATGTTTGGTAAAGCTCTCTTGTCTAATGAGTGACACCGCATTTTCCATGGATGCAGAAGCATCCTTGTCAGGTGGAGAAACACTGGAATCACCAGACCGGCGGCTGCCATGATGTCTAGTTATGGTTGCTGTAGAGAACTTTGTGGTACAATCTTGATCCTTTACCATTTGGTCAGCTGTTACACCTTGCTTAGATGTTGTCTGTTCTGGTTTTCCACTGGTATCTTTTCTACCCTGCATTACGATGGAACCATCATCTGACTTGCTAGCATCGCTTAGACTGTCTGGATCCAAATCACCAATGACATATAGTTTCTGAGGATCTTTTTGTATGTTTTTCTCCACATCATCATATGTCAGGTAAGATTCTGACTGTACATGAATGCTGGGTGGTGGCACTTGCTCCTCGCCTCTTGTGGGCAACTGAGGTAGAATTCGTCGTGCTCTAAAGGTCTGGCCATCCACTGCGCCTGGGCTCTCTTTGGTTTGGTTCTGCATAGACTGAGCCATAATTTGTCCAACTCCTAAAAAATAAATTAAAATGTACTTTAATTATTGCTTTTAATAATCTATGTGCAAGAATAATGATGTCATACTACCTGAACCATCCATCTGTGGAGAAATGTTGATTTGTCCTGAAACTGGACCAGAGTCTGAGTAGGTGTCAGCCAAACTAGTCCAACGTGAAACCCATTTTTTGTCACCTGTAGTCATGACCTTTGACCATTCCTGTGAAGTGTGGGGGGAAAATGACAACATGGAAGCCATGACAAATTCATATGCAGCAAAATGAGGTCACTTCTAATTGATTTATATTTACCATCAATGTCGGGTAGCCTGAATTAGTTTAAATCAAAGCTAAATATTGATATTATACTAATTTACATCATCTTGTACACTACATGTCAGTATAAAAGAATGTCAACCTAAAAGTATTTTCTGATTTGCATCACCCATCACCAAAACCCCATGTGAAGGAAAGAAGACTACCACCAAATCACAGAAATCGCTTTGAGAAGATCAAAGAAGAAAAGTAAAAAGTTAGTGCTGCTACAAAAAGCAATAATGAAGGCCAAGCACCTAGATGATAATCATGCCTAAAAAAATGCGATGAATATCGCTATCTTGCTCTTGGTATGAATAACAAAAACACTTAAAAATTTTAATTGAACACACCAAACTCAATAAATCTGTCACTTTTTCTGCACTTTCACTCGCAATTTATTTTTTATTTAACGTTATGACTCCCAGAAGTGCAGACTCAGCAATACTAAAAGTTTACTTTTAGTATTTAAATTACATAAGAAAGAGAGAGTATACACACAGATGCTTGGCCCCCTATAAGAAATACAAAAAATAATATTATAAAAAATAAATTAGTGGTAGGTTAAGCCAATGGCTGATTGAGATTTTGACAGACGGACCCATATAATTAAATATTAAAGCCCAGTTGTAATGTTACCTCTGCTGGACCTGTGGCTGGGTCACTACAGCCTGGATTATGGCCCACTGTTGGGTCAGGACTATTCTCACTAAGTGGAAGGCTATCCTGGGCCTCCCTGTCACCCTCTACAGACCTACACACTGATGGTGCTGAAGGCTGACTGCTTTGCTCAGGGCACTCAAGAACACCAAACACCTGTCAGGAACAAAGGATGCGTGAGCCACCATGAGCTGGCAAAAGGTTTGACGGGCAGAAAAAAAATTATAATTTGACATAACTTTTCAGTTAAAGGTGAATTTGATTGAAATGGGTTAATATTGCAGACACACTTCTGTCAGATTTGGTTTAGAACTTAAATTAGTGCCAGTTGTCTGCAAAAACCCTGAATCAATTATTTGATTTTTCAAATAAATATAATAAACAAACAAATATGAATAAATGTTTTTTTAATTATTATTATTTTTTAAAATGTTTTAAGTGTGCTCAGTGTACCTAAAAACTTAGACCATCATGAAAGAAATCCCCAAATCAGACTCTATACTATAATATCTCGTGTTAAGAAAAACCTTTGAAACCTGAACGATAACAGAAAATTTCATAATTTCATAAATATGGTAATGATAGCAAAAATCTCTCACATGATTGTACGTCGCTTGGATCAGATGCTTGGATCATTTCAACACTTCTTACTGTTAGTTTTTTCATAGTTCACAGTTGAAGTAGAGGACAAGTTCCCTTTGATGTCTGGTCCGTCTCAAAATGTATTCCTCATTATTGATTTGATGCTATATCTGGACGTTTATAAAGCTACTGTGTAAATGTAAATTTTAGTGCTACACAGATGTATGTTTTAATTAAACAATTAATCAAATATTTTAATCTGCCATCTTCAGTGATGTATAGCATGATAGTCAAATTAAGAAATGAGCTATTCATTAAATAAATCTCATAGCATGGACACTTGCGCAAGATCAAAATAAGTAAACAACCGCACAATTTAAACATGTAATTGCCTGGAAGGATTACCGATATTAGCGTCAGAGTAACAATGGTACTGTAACCCATTCTGCTCGGTCAATAACTTTTGGCAGTTTTGATGCACGGAAAATCTGCGCGCAAGAAGAAGGAGGAAACGCAAGTACAAGACTGTAGGGCTGTAAACAAGTATTTTTGATTTGACTGAAGCAAATCCACAAACAAGCAGAGCACACATGAGAGCACACATGCATTTTTGCATCAGAGCAGAAGCAAACAAAATATATGCTCAGGCAATAAGCAAAGTTTTACCCTAAAGGTTTCTCACCAGGTAAGCTGAGAAACCATTAGAGTGCAGGTGGGGTGTAGGGGTGTGTGTGTTGGGGAATGTCACTCATCAAACTTACCAGTGAATAAAAAAATTTAAAAAAAAAAACACATACCTGATCAATCAGGTTACGTGCCTCCTCCACCTCTTTATCAGGTCCATCTGTCTCAATGGTGTAGGTACCAGCATCGCTCAAGGTGTCGTCTTCTTCTTGCCTGGATCCTTTAGGGGTGTGTTCTTCTGTGCGACTGGTAGACATGGATGTATGCAAAGGTCTGGATGTTTCTAGCTGATGGGAAGGTGATAAGACACGAGTCTGATTCATGACTGAAGAATAGGACTGAGCAGAATGATCTGCTACCACTGAGACCATGCCTGAAGATTTGGAGTGTGAAGAGGACGAAGACTTCTCTGACTTGGAACTGTGTTTTGACCCTGTGAGAAACTCGCTCATGAAATCCAGTGCCAGTCTGGATTTGCGACCCACGCTTCCAAATGGTTTTGAGGAAGCTGAGCGAGAAGAAAAGTTGGAAGTACTAGTGAGATCGCTCTTTTCTCTTCTCAGCATTCCAGGTCTCTGAGAATTGTCGGAACCTTTGAGAGGAACAGTAAACCTCTGAGTAGGTGTGCTCTGTACAAATGTGGAGGTTAGACCATCTCTAGATTGAACTGATGCTTTTGTCTTTTCTGTTCTTCTTTTTAGGGCCACATGAGATTCTGCTGGGGACACGTTACTGGTAGAGGACTGAGAACGACTCTTGTGTGCATCATCGTCAAGGAAATTAATGACAAAAGCTTGCTGGGGGTCCTTTTTTGGCTGAGTCTGATAACGTGGTGTGGAGGTCATGGGAGGTTCCTCTTTCTCTGGAGGTGTATAAAGTTGTTGGGAGATCAACTCTTTTGTGAGGTCCTGAGGATTTGAGGCAGGATCCTCAGGGTCGCTTTGTGTTTCATCCTCATGATGCTGTCCATCTAACAAAAAAAAAGGGTAGATAGATAGATAGATAGATAGATAGATAGATAGATAGATAGATAGATAGATAGATAGATAATCACATTTTGTGACTTTAATCATGGCATGACTGTTGGAATCAGATGGTTGATGGCGGGTTTTATTATTTCAGAAACTGCTGATTTCCTGGGATTTTGACACAGCAACCATTTCTAGAGTTTTCATTTTCTACACAGAATATTGCAAAAAAACTGAAATGACTGCCGTAAGCAGGACTGCCGTAAGTTAAAGCACTTTGTTTATGAGACGGGCAAAGGAAACTGGTCAGATTGGTCTGGGAAGAATATAGTAAATGAAATCTCACTTTACATCAGAGAAAAAAATCTCACGCACATGACATTGAACATTAAAGTTGATGGGCTACAGCAGCAGCAGATCATGTCAGGTTCCACTTTTGTCAGTCAAGGACAGGAATCCCAAGTGAACATGGGCACAGGCCCACCAATACTGATTTCATTTTTTACCTTTAAAATTTCAACTAGGCATCCGAGTGGCGCAGTGGTAAAGTGCTCGCCCTATCATCTGGAGATCACGATTTCGATCCCCGGGTGATGCTGTAACCTCTCGTAGCCGGGAATCTAGAGAGAGCTGATTGGCCAAGCTCTCTCAGAGGGGCGGGATGAGAGGTATTCTCACATTAATTACGGCTCTACAGACAATCAGGGGCATTTGTGAGCCTACGTAAGCGTAGGGAGCAAATAGCGCTGTCCTCCGAGTGTGTTACCCCAACCATGCGTGAGCGAGCAGTTTGAAAAGATGCGGTCGGCTGGCGACATGTGGTTCGGAGGAAACACTTAACTAAATTAGGGAGAAAGTCAGGGAAAAATCCATGTAATGCATGCTGAGATGCAAAAAGTAAAGAGATGTAAAGAGTTAGTCCAGGCTTTTGGTCAGTTCAGACCAATCTGGTCATTCTCTAATCTTGCTCGTGAACAAGATGTTTATGGTCAGCTTGCAGGTCGTCTCCTCACAGGATGTTTTTTTTCCACACCATTCTGTGGACTGTGTCTGTGTGTGAACATCCCAGGAGATTAGCATTTTCTGAAACCAGCCCATCTGGTATGCTGATACCAACAAACAGATGTACCGGATATAAAGCATTTCTTGTGTGCATGTGAGAAACAATTTCGGGATATTTTTATAAATAGTAAAAAGTAAAAAAAAAAAAAAGGAACAGGAACAGTGTTTACAGGAACAGTTTTTAAATTGCTTTGTTAAAATGTCTATCAAGGGGGGATAATTGGAATTCCTTTGGTGGTTTTGGGCTATATGGATTATTTTTAGTAACCAGAGCAGCCAAATTTATAAAAGTGAGTATAGGGATGTGCTAAATCCTTCCACATAGGGGATTTTATAGGGTTTGCATAGGGAGCAGTTGCACCACCTACTGTTGCAGTTTTGCATTTCTTAAATAAAAATTAGTTGGTTCCCAAACTACAAATCATGGCCCCAAACTACCAATCATGTGGGGTAGCTTAATTTACAGATGGGATTATGAGAGAAATTCTTCTTATTTTCATTTCTTTTACAAATAAATAGTAGAACATTTTCTCTAACAATTAAAACTAATTAAAAAATGGTTGCAAAATCAAGCTGAACCTAAATTTTAAAAAATTGTGATTTTTTTTTTCACCGACCTGGCAACATGGTAGCATAAAACCCTACAGTACAAACAGATAAATTTATACATCTATCTACCTTTGCTGAACAAACTACCTTTTTGTCTCAAATCATATCTGAACGAACACTAACTAGGTTTTCTATCACTGTTATTATTTACCTCATCAAGACCTCTGAAGTAGTCTTCAATACAGAAAGGTCCGTCTACTGGATTTTCTAGCTTAGTAAACACAGCGGTGGCCAAAAGTATTCGGACAAAATATGCCATGTATTACAGTTCTTCCTGTGCGCATAACAGGTGACTTCACTAATTAGTTTTAGTCTATCTAGCTAAAGAGTAGAGTTAATTAGAATCAGCTGGTTTAGTTAAGGCGAGACATTGGTGTAATGGAGTCCCAACTGGACCTTAAATGCGATTTTTTTATTTTTTTTTATAGCTTCATCTGAAACACATCCTATAGGAACAAGGCTTTGTTCTCCCTGTGCATGTTGGGTTTTCCAAATTGCCAGTAGAGTGGGAGTGTGTGTGAGTCTGTGTGTCCTTGTGTGCCCTGTGATAATTTGGCACCCTGTCCACGCTTGTGAGTAAATTTTTTTAATAGAAATAGTTATATACTATATTACCCAGGTAATCTTTTAACTGTTTTCCATATGCAGGATGCATGATCCATTTAAGAGTGTACTCCCACCTCAAGCCCACGTGTGTGTGACTGACTTAATTTTTAGGTCTGTCTCATCTCGGGGTCGACCGATCACCAGGCCCATTTTTACGATTATGCATAATCTTCATATAGGATTGCCAGTGAAGTATATTGATTAAAAAGCGCGCTACTGTGACTCTCATGCAGCCAATTTTTACGTGTCTTTTTTTCACAGAATTAGATGTGTTGCTGGCCGAACACTGGTTCTCTATACGCTTGTGTGTGCATTGTAGCGACATGTTTCTGCACATGCACCCATGAAGACGGAACCTTAAGGGTGTTTAGCTCTCTCCGAGTGATGAGTCAGAAAACTAAACTGAACAGAACGGACGATTTTTTTCGCCCATCATTCAGGAACTAAATGTGGAAAGCGAGGAAATCTTTATATGGAAAAAAGTAAAGATGTGTAACTGTATAAATGTTTTCATGTGTATCACAAAAAAGTAGGTATATAAATAATTTAAAAATATTATTATACATAAATACTACATATTCTTAAATGTAAAAGGCTTTCTATACTTTCATTATAACCGTGTATTGGAAAATGCAGACTCTGCAACTCTGGAGCTGAGTTCAAGGTGAGATTCCTGGCTGAGGGTCATTTGAGTCGATGTGATAAGCTGTTAACTGCCATGAAGGGGAAAGGTCCAGCCTGTGTTGTGAATGTGGATTAGAAGGAGGGGCTGCTAGGTTGGTTTGGGCACAGTGGCGCAGTGGTAAAATGCTCGCCCTATCATACGGAGATCACTAGTTCGATTCCCGAGTGATGCTGTAACCTCTGACAGAGAGGTGCCCGAGAGCTGATTGGCCAGATGAGATGTACTTTGCGCTCCCACATCAATCACGGCTCTACAGCCAGTCACGGGCGTCTGTGAGCTCACTTAAGCAGAAGGAACTGATAGCACTGTCCTCCGAGTGTGTTACGCCGGCACCAATGGTGCGTGAACGAGCGAGTTCAAAAAGATACGGCTGGCATCAGGTGGTTCGGAGTCTTCAACCTTTCCTGACTGGTAGCAGGAGCCTTGATGGGGAACGCACTAATGACTGCAAATGTCAGCAAAAGCTGTTTCGACAGAGTCAACCCACAAACCCATCAACGCTGCCTTCAGCGTTTTTTTTTTTGTAATATTGGCAATATTTTTGGGTGGCTGAAACGGATTACAGTTTCAGAACTACACCTACAGAATGAATTACATTCTTATGCCGAGGTGAGGTACTGCCAGATAAATACATAGTCTAACCTCAAGCAACTCGAATGAAGAGTGTAAACTCAAAACAATTCCACTATTAAGGCAAACTAATTTCCATAAACTGTGCACAAACATTCCTTTTTAGTAAAACTCACCTTGCAGAGTATTTCTGCTTATGGAAATGTCACTCTTGGCAGAGTACACATCATCTGACCTGGAATTTCTACCCATCATGCTCGTGTCGGTCTGCACCAGCCAATCAGCCACCTTGCTCTCAGATGACATCACCTCTGTCGGAGTGACAAACGACTCCTTGCTGGGGTTCTTGCGTTGGCGGAAGGAGAATTTTGTAACATGGTCTTTGATTTTAATCTTCCCTGGAGTGCAGTCGTCAAACTCTATGGTGAAGGACGCATGGCTCTGCACCACAGGGGGTGTAGGTGGTGCTTTGTTGGCGGTGTCTTTTGTTGGGATCTCCTGGACCTCTTGCTCTGTAGTTTTGGACTTTGACTGCAGTTCCTTGGCAGTAATTTCAAAGTAACTTGCATCTCTTCGACTGGAGGAAACGGTCTTCCCTTGATGTTCAGGGGATGGTCCATTGACCTCTTGCCTGGAGTCTTCCTTCTGTTTGTCTGTGAAAAGACATTAGCGCATAAACATTAATATGGAAACTAGCCACAAAGACCTAGTAGACGTAGATGTTTTAATCCAGCTTTTTAAAGATTTTATTTCAGATTCAGTCTCTGTTCCGCTGTTTTGACAACCTCCACTCAACAGGCTCAAAGGTTTTCCATTAGATTTTGGAACACATACTATATGTAGAGATCATTCAGCCACAAAAGTATTACTGAAGTCAAACTGTGATGCTGCATGAGGAAAAGTGCATTGCTACAGCATACAAAGATGCTCTTGACAATCATTTCTTTCAAACTTTGTACTGGGGGAAACTGGGGAAAGAACACACGCAGTGTTTTAATGCAGACTGTAATAATTTCCCCCAACTGAAGCCGAGATAAGTGCATTAGTGTAGCAGGGGATTACATAGAGAAGTAAAAAAAAGATTTTATAACTTTGTTATTTTGCATAATTAAAAGTCCCAGTTTGACTTGAACGCCCCACATAGATCCTCTTTGTACACTGGGATACCATCAAGGTAGAAATATTTCTCAGTTCGCTGGAGCCGTGGTAGGACTGCCTGCTTCATGTCTGAAACACTGGCCTCCCAGGAACTCCTTTAATGGCTCAAACATGTGGAAATGCCGGCTTAGAGTGAAGTCGGGACTGTACTCAGCCTTCTTCAAAATATTTGTACTATTTAAATGTTTTACTGCAGTAAGAGTCTTAACACTGTACTATGTTTTAAGGCTTCTGTAAAAGGTAATCATGCATTATGCATTCATGCATGAGAAAGTCCCGGTCTGACCTGAACGCCCATTCGTTGTAATGAAAATGAATCTTCTGTTTGATTGTTAAAACAACATGGAAATGTCAGTGCGTGTTCTACAGCTGTTTCCTGTACACTGTAAATCTGTTGAAATACATATGAGGATAAGGTTAAGCTAGAAAACAGGAGAAGGCAGATTTGGATCGTGCCTCAGAAGGAAACAATGCCTCCCTTTTTTATTTTGCTGTAGCTTAGACGGCTGCTAATCCATCACAAGACTGTGGCTTTCTGCTAACATTATAGTCCTTGCTCAATAAGTCTTTCGTTTCACCCCAGAAGTCACCTGTGTGACTGGATGTTAATTATTTCCAGGTTGGTGTAATGCACCAACCTGGATGTGACTGCAGTAACGCTGGTATACTGCCAAATCGTTTTTTTTATATAGTTTGAAAGTTACAGACCTGCACTAGTGTGGTTGCTGCTCGAATCATCAGGCTCAGGCTTGTGCTCTTCATCAACTTCACCCCACCATGATGGCTGACCGTACAAAGGAGTGGGCTTGAAGGCTGGCGGCTCTGTGAGTGAGAGAAAGAAAAGAGAGATGAAGGAAGAACCAGAGATTAAAAACTTTTTCTCGTTCACTTCAGCCTGTAAGGCTTGTAACAGCAGGTTGCACCAGCACGTAAGCAGCTCGAGTTAAGGCATAATAAATCCAGGTATAGCTGCAGTGATGAAATTGTTTTTTTTTGACTAAAAACAAACGTCATTTGTGGAGGCAGCAGTATGAATTCATGAGACAGTGACTGCATTAAGGACACAAATGCAAAAGAGCCACATTACAATAGATCAAGGTAAAAGCGGAATAATGACGCATCACTTGTTTCACTTTGTGGAAGTCCTCTTCATGTCAAAATATTCTACACAAAGAGACACGGTCTGTTGTCCATCACTGCTAAAGTGCCATGCAGAGCTCTCTTAAGCAGTAAAAACAGTTTTTCCATGAACACCGAGGTTGCATGTCATTCATAGCTCAATTAGAGTATGTACCCGTAATCCGGTGCTGGCGCTTGGGTAGGGCTGGGCAACACCCGAGCGTGAGTCAGCACACTGGCAGCTCCATATTCTACCAAAACTGTTTTAGCCTGGTAAGATACTAGGGGTCAGGAGGAGAAGCCAGGCTACAAGACATGAAAGCGGGTTGAGGTTTGAAGCCAAGATTAGACATCCGATAAAGACAAGTCCTGCAATAAACCTTTTAAAACTCGACAAGAATTTAAACAATGGGAAAACCCATATGTTTCGCTGTGAGATCAAGAAAAGATATTTTTTTTTATAATAAAGTGAAAAGGAATAATATAATATCACAAATATATTTTTTTCCGTCACCCTATAACATACTTTCACACATCAACTGATGTATGGTAGCTTCCTTTTGAGAAGTGTGTGTAAGCCAACTTTTACAAAAAGGTAAAATCTTTCTAAAAAAAGTCAAAATCCATGCTAGTACAGTTTCTTCACAAAGTAAATGTGCTTAGGTTAGAAAAAAAAAAATATTCGATTTATAATCAGATACTGTAATCAGAAACCTTTCAAATGTGGATTTTTTTCGACCTTTTATTATAAAACATATTAAAATGTTAAACTGTGAGAGAGAGTGAGCTGCAGGAACAGCAATTAGATCAGCTTGTAGTCCCTCTTCATCCTCTCACCAGTTATCAACATTAACCCCCGCTTTGACGAGAGAAGGAGAGAGGGCCTTGTGTACTTTGTTGTGTAGTATATAGATATAGACATGTCTATATCTGCTGCTACAATTTCACTTCTAGGTGAGTAATATATTTCAACTCAACAGAACATATGCTTTTCTAAACTTCATATAACTGAGAATGGCAAAAGGACCCCATGCGAAGGGTTTTTTACCAGGCGTTCACTATCACAATGATAGTTTTATTACAAGATGTGAAAACAACTTTCATAGTCTTTATATGATTTGTACTTGGGATGACTACAGATCAATTCCTACTATCTGTTATCACCCAAATGAAGATGGGTTCCCTGTTGGGTCTGGTTCCTTTCAAGGTTTCTTTTTATTGCCATCTTGCTACCGTTGCCCTTAACTTAATCATCAGGAACAATCTAATAACCCTAATTCATATGGATTTCCTCACACATTTCATACTCATTTCACTAATTTTCTTTTCATTCTGTAAAGCTGCTTTGCGACAATGACAACTGTTAAAAGCGCTATATAAATAAACTTGAACTGAAGTGAATATTCTTTTAAAATGCATGGAATACAAAATTAAACTTGACAGGTTTTCACTGTGTTAATTCTGCCTCCTTATGATGAGGGAGCCAAATGTAAATTTCACCTGGAACCATTTTACCCCTGATTTTTTGAAGGTGGGGATGTTGATGGCCTGCACAGACTCCTGGAAGTTCATTGTGTATATATTTTGCAGATCACTGGACATGTGCAGTACAGTACACCCTCAAGTACCATCGGGTTTTACAAAACAAAAAAAAGTATACGTGGAAGTATGTTGTAAAGACATCAATACAAAATCTCAATCCCACGGAAACAATTAAAGGATGAAGAGGAAGGAAGGATATGGTAGACTTGGGGAAACAACTGTGATCACTGTGTGCATGAGCTAAACTCATTATATACTAAATAGAAAAATACTTGCCCACAAATAACTAATTTTAGGCTCCTTCTTCCTGTCCATTGCTAACGGGACAGGAAAAACTATGTGAATCACTGTCCTGCTGGACTAGAGAGGAAACACTAGTGACTGAAATACAATTCACAACCTACAGTATAACCCTCAAATTTACATTTTGTACTAAAACCAGTGGTGAGGAAAGTACCAATGCACTTCCAATGCAAATTACACAATTACGTACAACGGACAGCAGGTTAATATTTCTGCTTCAAATACTGCACACCTCTGTGGTTATGTAACACTGTGCACAAATGAAGTGAAGTAGAAAGTACAGATATTTGCAGTAGGATTCACTAAGTATACACTAATGAAATTACTCATATAATGTACATACAGTATATATATGAAAACTACTTAAAAAGGTACTTAGGTACCTCACACTTCTGACTATAACTTTATACTTATTGTTTCAGATTTTTTAGTTTTTTTTAGATTTATATTCACCGTTACAGTTTCACAGATCAACGTTAATCATCCGATCGGGGAAACAGCCAGCAGTAACAAATCTACTGTAAATCAACTCCCATAGCAACCCTTTTAATCACTGTAACACTATCTCACAATACACAGCAAGGTCACATTTCCAATCAGATCAGTATTCTTCTGCCACATTCCACAAATGGAGCGAGCAGTGAGTGGCACGAAGAGCTTCTCCCTGACAGCTAGCCACATTCAAATAAACCTCACAAGCCACAAAGGTCATGTGATCCAGAGAAGCAAATTACTTACAATCAATTAATAAAGGGACTATTGTTTGTTAATTTTTATTTTTTTTGGTGCGTTTGTTCATTCTTTTTACAGCAAATGGATTCAGTTTGGCATTAGACAGTCAGGTGACAGGGATCCTATTCATGAGCAAAATCATTATCATGGACACTTAAAATATCAGCAGTTGAACTTCGTACTGAATTATTTATTTTTTTTGCATATCCAATTTTCCATTTCCATTTGGAAATTTTGTTAAGAATGCCATTACTATCTGTAATCAATTTTAAGCAGATGCCAGATCTGCCAAGGTGGAAATAAAGCTGTTCTATTTTAGTTGCTATTATAGAAGGTCTTTATTTTTAAGGAATAATTACTTAAGTACTTAATATTTTAATTTATATTATAATTGGCCTAATGTGCTGGAGACATCACGTTACCTAACGAACAAAACCACCCAGCTAACATTAGGGTAGCGCTGTGTACAAATAAAAACATGATGGAAAAATCATTCCCTGTTTTTTGTCCTACATTTCCACTTGTGTACTGGTCAAGGCGTAAGGGCTCCGCTCCTGTCCTCTAGTGGACCGTGGTTCTGCAGTAGCTACCTCGACGTACTGAGACGAGGGAGTACGAGGTATAAAACAACGCATTTGAGGCATATTTCAGCGGAAGCGTTAACATACACACTGAGGCCTGTGTTGACTTCTTATAAAATATGTAACCTTCAAAGTAGCTGGATAGCTAAGCTAATTTTGCTAAACCAAAATAAGGATGAGTTCCCTGTTGTGTCTGGGTACTCTAAAGTTTTTCTGCCAATTGCCATCTCGGAGTTTTTCCTTGCCACCATCGCCCTCGGCTTGCTCATCAGGAACAATCTAATCATTTTGATTTATTCATATTTCCTTACACATTTCAAACTCATTCCCTCATTTTTTTTATTCTGTAAAGCTGCTTTGAAACAACGACTCTTGTAAAAAGTATTTATATACATACAACTGAATTGAATTAGAATTGCACAGTATTCATCCAACAAGGATGCATTCAGGTTTGGGGAAAAGTCTTGCATTATAATATGTTAATATTTGTGACCTTTAACTAGGAAAAAAAAAGCTATAAAATTCTAAGAAAATAGTTTATTTAATCAACACGGTCTGTTGTGCTTGGCATATGACTACGCGCTGATGAGTAGTGGGAAGAGTAATATTCAGCAGAGCTTTAATCCATAATCTTTAGTCTATAACTTATTGAGAGCATGAACTGTTTTTTCTTATTGAAGATGTATTCAACTTGTTTGACCATAAAGTTCGTTTAATTTTGTAAGCAATATTATGTATAATCATTTTTTTTATCATTATTATGATTATGATTATTATTATTATACTCAAAAACACATTTTGGAACTGAAAATAATATGAGACAGACATATACAAGCAACTGTCCTATGTGATCTCTGCTTCACTTTATGAAGTGTTTAATGCCACTTTGAAACTCTTCTTTGTGGTTTCTTTTACAGTATTTGTTTTTAACTCCGTCAGCCGTGTTTTTTTAGACAATATTACAATAATCCTCAGACATATAACTAATAAGGCCTTTCAAAAATGTTGTTGTATTAAAAAAAAAATTAGGAGGCCTCCGTGTGATGCAGTGGTAAGGCACTCTCCCTATTCATCCGTAGATCGTGAATTCGATTCCCGGGTGATGCTGTAACCTCTCGAGCCGGAGGTCTAGAGAGATGGAGGGATGAGAGGTACTTAGTGCTCCCACATTAATCACGGCTCTACAGCCAATCAGGGGCGTCTGTGAGCTCACGCAAGCGGAAGGAGCGGATAGCGCTGTTCTCCGAGTGTGTTACGCCGCCCCCAACGGTGCGTGAGTAGTTTGAAAAGATGCAGTTGGCTGGCGTCACGTGGTTGGAGGAACCGTGTGATAGTCTTCGGCCCTCCGGACTGAGTGGTAGTACTAGCTTAATGTGAGAGCCCCCTAGTGACAGGGAGGAATTGGACACGACTAAATTAGGGAGAAAAATCGGGAAAAAATAAAAAATAAAAATATATAAATAAATAAATAAATAAATAATTAGAGCATTTATTTTCGGTGGATTTTTTACAGTTTATTCACAACCTCTGTAATTATTTGCGGTAAAAAAGATTGAATAAGCCATGCCTGGTAAATGTGAATATTTGCACTAGCATTGCTCTTCTATGACATCAGCCTGTCACACATCCATTAACTTCTCAAAGTAGTGGCAACAATATGGCAGCAACCAACACTAGAATCACAAAGCGCATCAGAAATATCCCAAAATGAACATGTTTAATAACCAGACTAGGGTCAAACAGAGGTCACAGGTAAGCCAGTAGACGTTACCTGTAATAGATTTGCGCTCGTTCTTTTCGTGTTTTGAGTGCGGCATGTCTGCGGCGCTGGTCTTCTCATCCACCTCGGTCTTCCCGAGCTCCAGAGGATTTACACCCACCTGCAGCTGACTCGTGTACTTCTCATGCTGATGCCCAAAAAACACAGAAAACAGCAAATTTAAGTTCACGAGTGCATGCCATTGTGCTTCATACACTGGAAACATGCACACACCTCCGAAACATGATCTAGAACAGAAGTAATTAACAAGACAATGAACCGGATTGACAACTAGCTACAGTATGGTTTTTTAACAAGTATCAACAGTCACACATTGGCACATCACTCACTCTCATACCTTAAGAGCCTCCTCTGGGACTTTGTGCTGACTCCGCTCCATGATGTAAACATGGCAATGTGAGGAGAGTTAAGATATTACTCAGTTGTGTGAGTCAGCAAAGTACAGCACTGATGTGGAGCATTAGCAGAATAAATAAAGACAGAGAACAGGTTTCTTTGACAGTTACAGTGTCTATTCCACGACTTTTACAGAATAAAGCAGACTTGTAAAATTTTGTCCTTAACTGTGAAAAAAGCAGATGAAATGTGTCTCATAAACAAGAAACATGCTACACTTGCCTTTCTCTCACCAGAATTTCTTGCATGCGCAATCCTTTTTTTTTTTCATTAATGTACAACTGAATAAAGGAGATTTACTTAGCCTAGCACTTAGAAGATTACCATTAGAGAAATTATTTTTGGATAGGAGCAGCTAGATTGTTCTTGCATTTAAAAGGATATCATATCCAAATCGAATGACATCAGAGAGCTTCAGGGTGATGTAGGTCTGGTCAGGGATGCGAAGGTCATTCACAAATGTCTGTAGAGCAGAAAAGGGACGATAAGACATGCACAAAAATGATAAATCAACTTCATTTAAATTAAAATATTGATTGGGTGAGTTAAAAATGTGGAACTACCCATCAGTAACTTCCTACTACTATTATAAAACCGTCATGTGGCACTTCGTCAACAACAAACAAATTGTGATGGTTATTTTTTTAAGTTTAAGTGTTTCTTAGTCCATTACCCAAAGTTTGCGCCATTTAATGTTGGATGATAATCAGACATGTTTAAGTATCAACATAACCATGTGGACACAAGACAAACGATTTCACCTAGAAATCCACCCTAGACTGTAAAATTGCCACAGTGCTTTTAAATGCAACCCTAGAAACATTTTTTTAATAAATTAGATCTCAAAATTAATTTACTGGAAGCAATTTGTTAACAGCAAATAAAATGATGCGCTTGTGGTTGTTTTGTTGTTTTGTGGTGAAGCCTTAGTCTGATGGATGTTTGTGTCAGTTGAAAGATGGATAAGGAAAAAAAAAACAAATGTTGTTTTATTATTATCATTATTATTATTATTATTGGAAACAAATGCAGAAGCAGGAAATTAGACTAGATTAAGCCTGATTTTTGGTTTGTTTTTATTTAACTAATAACTAATTATATATACCCAAATTCTAATATTAAAATGCTTCCCCAATTTTTTAATAATGCATAATTTTACATTGTTATATTAAACTATATTACTGAACACTTGCTTTTTATAACTAAATTAAATACATTTATTAGAAATGTACAAGTCATTTTAGAACAACAGAAATGAAAAAAAAGGGGGGGAAAACAAACAAGAACAAAAAATTAAACAAAAAGAGAAGTTTTATTCCACAAACCAGCTGAGCACCAGAGTAAAGACAACTTCAAACATTTGTTTCAAATATCTCATTAACCAGGGCAATCATTTATTTTCCGCAGCCACCTTGATGTGTGAGTGAATGAACATTTTGGCAAATGCTTTTTGATCACAGACACACCAGGCACGTATTTCAGTCAAACACGATGAGGAAGAACATTCCACACATGAGACTCTTGCTGGAGTTATAATTCATACTCACTATTACAGGTGCTGAAAGGAAGTTAATGAAAACCTCTGGCAACTGACCACTTCCACATATTCAGGACTAAAAAATAAGGGGATAAAATACGGCCTATAAAATTTATCATCTGACGTGGAATAAACAGTTCAGCTACAGAGGTGGACAAATCACCGGCACATGCAACAGACAGCCTTTGTGTTAAACAAGCAGAAGAAAAGGGAGCCTGACCTTCACAAAAGTAATCTGAAATGACTTTTATGGTGGTGTGATTTAACCTGCTGTTATAACTACAGTGCACATTTTAAAATTCCACCACCTGCTGCAGTACACACATCAGTCACATCAACATTTGGTCTTATTTGCGTAGATGATAGATTATGTAAAAACAATGAAAAACAAAGTGCAGGACGTTGCTATGATTCATTAATCATTAATTGCTGATAAGAATGTAACCAACAAAAATGTTATTAACCGATTTTTTTTTCTCGTTGTTTTCTTTTTTTTTTTAAATTTGTTTATGTAGATAAAAAAAAAATCAATCGATCATAGTGTGTGTTAGAACTAGACAAACCCCCTGTGAAGCTCAAGAGAGGGAGCCCTGGGCATCACCATCTTGTCAGAAGGTGACTCCGCCTCTTTCCAGTTAATACATAAAAGGGCAAATGGGTGAAAGGAACGGAGCCTGGCTGTTGTTGGAACATTCTTACTCTATCTAACGATGCATCACCTTATGGCTTAATATAATTCTAACAACTTATTATATACATTTATTGTAATAACTTAATTAAAAATGTACAGTTGTCATTATTTTTCGGAAATCTAGCTATAGAGACAAAAAAAAACATTATACTTGTACTTGTCCTTTAAATGTTTATTTCTGTTGTAAAGTTGAAGGCTTTTACATTAGGCTCTATAGTAGCCTCATTTTTAAATGAGGACATGAAGACCTATTTTATTTTTGACAGCCTTTTTGACAGCATTTTATTTAAATGATTCATTTATTATTATTATTATTATTATTATTATTATTATTATAATTAATATTGCTATCTTTTTAGGTTGAGATTGATGCTACTGGACCTGTTTAAATGAAATCTAAAAAAATAAATGAACTAAGATCAGTTAAACCATCAGTTATGAAAAAAGTGGAGATTTGCACCTGTATGCAGAACAAAGCTATTGTATAGTCAACTGGTTTGCTACTATAATAAAGTCACATTGGAAAAATAAAGACATTAGGCCCTCTATTCATCCATCTAGGAACCTCTGTAGTCCAACTAGGGACTGTGGAGGCCAGTAGTCATTACCATTGTATTTATTCACATTTTTTTCAACCGTGTTAGGATCTCCAGTCATCATTCATACACAATTTGGGAATGCCAATTAGCCCAATATGTTGGATTTGGGACTGTGGGGAAAAACTAGAGTACCCAGAAGAAACCCACCAAGCACAGGGAGTAGATGCAAACTCCAAGCACACAGACCCAGAGGCGGGAATCGAACCCGGATCCATGAGGTGCAAGCAACAGTGCTAACCACTAAGCCACCTTAAAGACATTAGGCAGTCTTGAATAAAATTGATGAAAACAGAAAAGGTCATAATTAAAATGTCAGCCTACATCATGCTGACATTTTGTCAAGAGCAAAAACTCAATGAGCTACATCAGAAGCTTTATTTAGATTATTTATAAGCATTTAATAAAGCTAACTAGCTATCTATACATTATTACATTACATTAGCTCACACTTTTTAGCCTGGTCATTTATGTTTGCCATCAGCCAAAACATAGGACAAGTACACTGGAGTTTCCACTTGCTTGATGGTTAAGTTAATTCATTTTGCAATTGTCCAGCACCAAATAATCATTTATACTTTCCAAAGTGCCAATAAATGCTCAGAGTGTGTGGTGCAGGTGTAGACCTCCACGTGGAAGTGTCTGCTTTTAAATAAGACCATCCACTGTGAACTCACCCCGTTAAGACTGCCCAGGTCTTTAACAAGGTGCTCGTCTGTGGCTGGGTCATAGTTGATGACGGCATGCTGTTTATCCACACTACGAGACTGTAAAAAAAACAAAAAACAAAACAAAACAAAAAAACACACACACAAGGTTAATTAACTTGCCAGAATTTAAAAATACACTCAAGTAAGAAAAGACATTCTTTACACATAATATGTTGAATTGCGCGTGACACCTGACCATCACACCCATATGTTGTTTTAAAACATCCAATTCCAGCTCTGTTACAATGACCTCTATTCTTCTGGGATGGCTTTTTGTCAGATTTTAAAACATAGCTATTGGGAGTTGTATTCGTTTAGTACAACAGCAATAGAAAATGTGCACAGAGACAACGTCATCTATAAAGCTCCCTTTATTTCACTCCTTCTTCAAACAGACCGCTTCAGTGTCTATGTAAATGAACTACTGCTGAGCCACAGAGAAGAGGGGGGGGGGGATGAACACTAATCCTAGGTTGTATTACGTTTTTGAGTCATGAACTTAATTATTTACCAGAACAGCAAAAAGGTAGACAAATATAATTTGGCTTTACATTTATTGCCCATGGTTAAAACTTATTTTAAACAAAATTGCAAATGACGATGTTCAATAATTTAATAAAATCTTAAAATAAAATATACAATATGCACTTGTTGAATTGAACTGCAATATGAGACATGATGATTCTTTTTACTCTGTTACTACTTAATAGGTTTTCCCATTAAAGAATAGTAACTAAAAATACACAAACAAACAAACAAACAAACAAACAAATAAATAAAAAAAGGAATACAAGAATTTTAATAATTTGTGGCTGAAAACACATTTTCAGTAGGTTATAAACATTTAGGCAAAGGATATTGGAACAAAGTATGTGCATATATAACTAAGCAGGCCTGTATTTTATTTATTTGTTTATTTTTTGTAATTAGTGTGTGTGGAATCAGCATTATCTGGCAACCTATCCATGATCCGGTGTTATTTCATAACGCCTGGCAAGTACAGAACAGGAGAGAGAGCGTGGTTGACAGGAAAAATACAAATTGTGCACGAAAATGTGCAAAAATATCAGGAATAAAGCCTCAAAACTTTCGCATTACGACAACACTACTGTATGTTTACGTGCGGTGTGACTCACGACTGTGAGGAGAGATCTGCACTGATCACACATCAGCTACAGCCTGTCATCGCTAGATTTTATCAAGGGTCAAACGTGCAAGAGAACAATCACTGTGAAACAAAATGTCTCAATTATCCTGTTTATCATTTTTGGGAGCCAAAATCATAACTGAACATAAAAGTTTCATTAATTATCTGAACAGTCATACTCTATAAGGACAGACAGATCAATAAAAACGTCATTAAGCATCACAGTGGTGGTAAAAATACAAACATTTACAGATAACAACAGCATTGAAAAAACTAACAGGAAATCTCACAGACTTTCATGCTGTTTTTTTTTTTTACTTTATTTATCCTCACGTGTCCAACTGGCAACATGACAAAACGGCTTGTTTAAAAAATAATGGCCACAATGAAAATCTGTTCCACTTCATCGGTGAGTGGATACCAGTAATTCCACTGTCTTCTCTTTTTACTGTTCATAGTGCAGGTCAAAAGTGGTAACAAAAAAGCATCACTATGAAACAAAACAACTGCTAATATTAATTAATAGACATAATTTCAAATGTAAGTACTTTTACCATTCAGTCATGTTTATCTGGACATTTGTTAAGCAAGGAACTTTATGCAACTTGTACTATTTTTAGTTGAATGTTGTGCGTATGCCATTCTATTATGTGGAACGTGTAGCAAATTCAAAAAAAGAAATTAAACCCTGCGCACGAAAAACTTGGAACCAGTTAGACATAAATTAGTAATCATTTCATTTCCTGATGAAATTGCAACAAAGGAATTTAAATATCAGCAAATGTCTAGAGGAAAGCACAATTACAGACAGGCTTTCATTTGTGTTATCTTTTGTGTTCTTATCTTCCACACATCAGGGGAGGCCGAGCTCTGAAGCCAAACTCATTTGCAGCCTCATTAGAGCTCTTCAGAGAAGCCTCTGTGAGCTTGTGGTTCGAGCCAGGGAAGAACTCAGAGCTCGGAATCAACATTCCTGCTTAACGTGTTACACTTAATGTGCGACATATTAAAAAAGCAGTAAAAAAAAATTATGTTTTACATTTTATATATATATGTTTTATATATATATATATACATACATACATATATACATACTGTACACACACACACACACATTGTGTGATGCGACTAATCGGTCGGTCTCAGCCGTATCGTGAATCAGTCTGGAAGCACGATGATAGAAGCTGGCTGTCCTGTAAAGCTGTCCTGATGGTGAATACTGTGATCTTAATTTTGGAAAATCCTCAACGAAACAGAGTTTACAGTCCAATACAGTCGAAAACAGCTCTGAGACAAAACGGCATCCGGGATTCCCCTCACGTTTTAATGGCGCAGAGACAACACTGTTAATATTCAACATGTGTGGTATTTATTTCCTTAGGTACAGTTGTGGTTTATAAGAGTCGTATAAGACTCACTTTGTCGGACTTAAGAACCAATTTGACTTACGAACGTGCTTCCAGAAGAACTCTTTCATAATTCGGGGACTTTCTTTGCGTGTGTGTGTGTGTGTGTACTGTATATACACACACACAACCAGACACGATCAGAAATATTTAACCCCTCAACCATTTTAAGGATTTATTAATGAAAGTTTTTTCAAAGAGAAGGAGTGATACATGACCCAGAAAATGCATGATTTAAATCCGATTGGTAATTGGGAATTTAAGGAAGGCAGTTGTAGCACAGAAGCCATCAAACATCACTGAGCTAGAGCATTTTTTTGCACGTGAAGAATGGGCAAAGACTCAGATAGAGAGGTGTAAAAACTTGTCAGCACTTACTGAAAACATATGTTAGAAGTTATAAAAGTTAAAAGGATGCGCCGCAAAGTACTGAAGCTGTGGGTTGAATAATACTGGGCATGCACATGTGTCAAAAGAGTTACATTTTTCATATGAACTTAAAAGTTAAGTCAACTTCTGTTGTCAATTAAACTCGAATATCTATCAATAAATAGATTGTTGTTTAATGTGTGTTTTTTGGCATTTACTGTCATTATCGTTTACCGGCATCACTATGTCTTTTGAGTTAAGGGGGTTGAATATTGATTTTATATATTTTATATATATATAAAATCAATATTACAGGGTACAGAGGCAGGGTACACCCTGGACAGGGTGCCAATCCATCACAGGGCACACACACATTATATATATACACACACATACAAAACATCCCCAAAACATTAGGTTCCCATCACCATGTTTGACAGTGGGGATGATGTTCTTTGGGTTGAAGGCTTCTCCTTTTTTACGCCAAATGAAGGCTATATCATTGTGGCCAAACAAAACAATTTTTGTTTCATCTGACCATAAAACAGAAGACCAGAAGTCTTCTTCTTACCTCTCTCCCCACTGTCAAACACGGTGGTGGGAACCTAATGTTTTGGGGGTGTTTTTCAGCCGGTAAACGGCACCATGAAAAAGGTGTAATACATCAAAATTCTCAACAACAAAATCAGGAAGTCTGCAGAAAAACTTGGCCTTGGGCACCAGTGGTCCTTCCAGCATGACAACGACCCAAAACACACAGAAAAAGTGATGAAGAAATGGTTAGCAAACAAAAACATTAATGTTTTGCAGTGGCCCAGCCAGTGTCCTGAATTGATAATCTGTGGAGGGAGCTAAAGATCAGGGTGGTGGGAAGGAGACCCTCCAACCTGAAAGAGTTGGAGCTCATCGCTAAAGATGAATGGGCAAAAATACCAGTGAAGACATGCAAAAAGCTGTTTGGCAATTATAGGAAGTATTTGATTGCTGTAATAGCCAATAAAGGCTTTAATATTGATTATTGAGAAGGGTATGAATAATTTTTGGACATGCCACTTTTTGTTCAAATGTAAATAAAAGATGAGTAATACATTTTTTCACAATGATGCCTCTTGTACATCGTCTTATTATCTTCTGGGAGACGCCGGTGTCATTTCTAATCAAGAAAAAAACTTGCTGGTTGAATAAATGAAACTTTAAGTCAGAATTTGCCTGGGGTATGAATAATTTCCGGCTTGACTACATATATATATAAATATCAACTGATTATGATTTGTTTGTCTCATGGAATGCCTCTTTTTAAATCAAATTACTTGTTCAGAACTAATTGCTGTATTATACAGTATATAACATAACGTAGTGATCAGTACTTTTTCTACAGCTCCTTCATGTTGCTCTCAGCAGACTCCTTGATAAGATTTCCCCACATTCTTTCGTTTACTTAGAGAGCCGTCCTGTTCTTGTTAATATCGCTGTGATACCCCGTTATCTCTACTTGTTCACAGTGAGTTCCCAGACATGCTTTGTAAGCTATATGTAATATTTACTTTTGATCACCAGTCTGAGTTCACTCTGATCGTTCACTCACATGCTTCATTATAAAAAGGTGTGTATACTTGAGCAACCACATCATTATAAGTTGTTGTTTTTTCCCCTTAATTTTCCTTTCAACCTTTTCATTTGTTTTGCAGTTAAAAGTTATTGGTTGTTATCTCACAAAAACCTGCAGAGGCATGTGTAGACTTAATATCCACTCTTTGTCAATTTAGCCTAAACCAAACTCAATCAAGATCTTTCAAACTGGCACTGAAAACAAACAGGAGCCTTAGGTTTCATGTCTCTATACTACAGTTGCTATGTTTCTGATGCATTGTGTCAGCGCACCCAAAGGCTTGGGGCCAGGAGGCATGCCATCAACATACCAGTGTTCACCTAAGCATAAAGAACGCGAACAAGAAAGGCTAAGGATTGTGTGACTGTGAGAATGTGAATGGAACAAGCTTTTTACAGTGTGGTTTACCAATGTGGTGAGGAAAGGATTTCAAAATAACTCCGGACAAAAATGAAATGAATAAAAAGTTTTTAAAGGCAGAGCCACTTCCAGTGGTCTACACAGACAATGAGAAAGGAGGGAATGGGGAAAGACAGAACGAGATAGAGAGAGAGAGAGAGAGTGAGAGAGAGTGAGAGATGTGGAAAGTTTTCAAACACTGCTATCAGGTCCTTACAGCAGAAACGCTGACATGGTGGAAGTTACGGTTCTCCTGCATGTAAAAGATTAATGAGGCGCAATCACGACCGGTCCAACATCAGAACACCAGTCAAACAAACAGATCATTTATAAATGGCTTTAATGAGTTTTGGCTTTCTTTTTCCTAAAATTTTCATAAGCGGTGTTTAAGCACATCTGACTGATATTCATCCACAGTATATTGTGTCCCAAAAAAAACGCAAGCTGTAACTCGACTAATGATGCAGACTGTGCGCAACTGGGCAATTTAACCGAAGCCGACATTCAGAACATCTAACCAATGTCGGATCACAAAATGTTATAACTGTGTGCATTCAAGTACAGTCCTCTTAAAAACATACTACAGCATGTGTAATCACGTGCTTCCACCCACGTCCAGTCTGCGACATGAAGGAGAACTCTTTCATTAGAAAAAATATCCCAGCTGAGCAAATTCACAGTACAAACCATGTCAGTGAACTATGTGGGCAAAATGTGCATAGCACTTTTTTCTACATCAGCAGGTAAACCGTGATAGATCCAGTTAAAACCTATATCATGATAACTTGGTTTTAAACTTCAGTGAGTAGCACTGAGTGAGTGTTATCACGTGTGATAACTCTGGGCGTTTGTGTTGACACAATGAAACAAAAAAAAAAAAAAAAAAAATCAGCCAGTACAATCCTGACCATAAACATGTCTTTTGAAAACACATTTTATCTGTCTAGAACTCTATTATCCAAGATATATGAAGAACGATGTTTCGATTTAGCATGCCAGTGCTTCACTTTAAACCATGCAGATTCAGTTGGTCAAAGCTTTGGTCAATTTATGACGGACACCTCCGAGCTCTTATCCTGTTGCCCTCTCGCTCTGTGGAAAATGTTTAACTTTTTCAAAGAATGCGAGAACAGTTATTATTGTTATGGATTTTTAAATAAACATGATGTATAGTGCAGAAATACTTTTTCTGTAGCTAGGGCCTCCTTGAACTTTAATATTATTTAATTGCATATTTTTGCCTATTTATTATAGTCATAAGACTTTCAATTGTTGAACTTTCCATCCACAAAACACATTAGTCCCGAGCTGACATTATTTATAGGCATGGTTGTTCGTGAGTCATTGAGGTTTGGATGAGAAAATAGTAAAAGTGACTGGGCCAACAGAATAATAATCATGAGAAATATCACAGCTTGGATAATGATGAGTTGTGAATTCCACCAGCTCCATCACGGACCCCGGCTCTGATCCATCAGTCTGGACATTTCAGTACACAAAGCAACCTAGTTAAGCTTTTTCTCGACTAATGATGCAGACTGAGCATGCAGGACTGAGCAATTACTCTGAAATTAATTGAATCTGAAAAAACTTCTAAACTATGTAATCTTTCCCATGTCGCAGATTTTTTTTTTATTCTCCTGAAATTTTAATAATTGTGTTTTTAATGCAAAATGTTGATACTTTTCCCACTGTGTGTGTTCATGTACTGTCCTCTTAAAAACATACTACTGTGTTTGTAGTTACGTGACTCCACCCACGTCCAGTCTGTGACAAATTCACAGTACAAACCATGTGGGCAAAACAAATACTACCAATAATTGTTTATTAATCATAATCGAGAAAAACAGTAGTAGTTCAGAAAAATCACAAAAGCGACCGGGCCAACAGAATAATAATTATAGCTTGGATAATGATGAGTTGTGAATTCCACCAGCTCCATCACAGACCCCGGCTCTGATTCATCGACCCCTTAGGGGTCATCAGTTTGGACTCCGCAAAGAACCACTGGTACAGAATAAGTGTGTGTGTACTGTATGTGTGTGTATATATAGGATCTAACCTGAAGCATCAGCTCGCAGTCCTCTCGACCGACGAAGATCATTTCGCGTGGCAGACGGTGGCGTGTGCCTGAACTGCTCACCAGGAACCACGAGGTCACACTCATCTTCACACGTGTTTATCAAATACTATTTAGCATCCTAAAACAGCAAGGTCACATTATAAGTGAAACCTTTTAAAAACCAACATGAAAACAGACACCAGATTTTACATACAAAGTAACTGTAATGGTTAAAGTTAAGTCACATCAGTCTCTCAAAATAAAAAAATTAAAAAAACAATAACAATAGAAAGTTTAAGCTTAGAGCTAAGAACGATGTTAATTATGTCCTCACTGTTGGTAATGGTTCAACTTTGATATTGTAATTTTTTATTTTAGGAGGTTTTTGTTGTTGCGTGTTTTTTTTTTTGTGTGCGTGTTCTGGGGGGTGGATCATGTAAAAAATTAAAATTAATTTAATAAATTAAAAAATGTAAAATCAAGAAAATATTGTTAACTCTTTCTGCAACTGTTCAATTCTGTTCTTCCTTCAATTAAAAAAAAGCTTTAAGCTTAAAATCAAAGCAAATCCAACTAGTGCAGCATCATTACCAGAATTCCAGCTTCCTTAATTTGACTAAAGTGATTATTTAATGTTTGATGTTTTTGAATGCTCGTGTCATCAACAACTGATCTTGTCTATTATATTGAATTAAGATGATTTATCCACATTCCCGCAATCCAGGTCTCTGTTAACAGGTGACAAATCATAGCAATTTTAACAGTTTTAACGGTTAGGAGGTAGCCTGTGAAAGGGATTTCAGAGGAGGCAGACAACACAGATGACATCGCGCTTAAACAGTGTTCCACTTCCTTGTTCAGGTACGACTGGCTTTCATAACTGATTCAATCCAAGTAAAGTCAAGTCAAGTCGGCTTTTAATGGCATTTCAATCATATACAGTACAGTTATGTACGTAATGAAACAAAACATTCCTCCAGGACCAAGGTGCTACATATACTGTATACAACATAAATTAACACCATAAATTAACAAAACTAGATAAGAACTATACAAAGAGACAACAAAGTGCACATGTGTAAATAAGCAAACAGTAGCAAACATGGCGCAATGCAATGCAATATACACTGTGAGTGTATTGCACTACTGTAAGTCTATCTTTTTAAATGAGACTCGGGCATGGGTCCTGAGGCTGAAACACTACTGTTCTCACGGATCAAAACAAACCAGACCTTTGGGTCAAGTCTACACGGTAATGATCCTGGCTCCCTACCCCTTAAGACAGCTCTGCATCAGTTTGAGGCAGAGTCCTAGGTGGTATGTAAGTACCCAACGCCAATCTAAAGGTAATGTCTTAAGACATGTCACATCACGTCACAGAGTCGATCTGCCAGGAAGTGTTAGGAATTTACATTTGGGACAGTTTGAGAAAACGTGCGAAAAGTCCATTAGCAGCAGTCCATTTTTCAGAAGGTTAGATAAATATCTGTGGAGATTCTCATTTATCCAGGTCATGATTGTTCTAAAGGTCGCTTTGAATGTTGTTGTTAGTCTTTCGTCTGTTCCCGTCGAGAGGTCGCCACAGCGGACCATCCAATCCGCAAAACAACTTGGCACAGGTTTTATGCCGGATGCCCTTCCTGACGCAACCCTCTTTGCAACCAGCAATGCATCCAGTGCCTGCAATGCATTCAGCACTGGGTGGTAATTGAACCTGGGCCTTTTTCATGGGAGGAGAGAACAATGAAACTCCAATGCCATGCAAAGGTTGCTTTGAATAAGAAAGTTATTTAGGAACTTCACGATCGATTAGCTGCCACTGAACAGCTAGAGCACTGATGATTAAGAGAATTTTTTTTCAGAATATATATATATATATATACACATACATACATACATACACTTTTCATACAAGAAAAACTTTTCGACTGTTATATCGATATATATGATAATGTAATAATATTATTAATAATATATTAATATAGTATACATCATACTATTTTTCTTTTCTTAAAATGTGTAGATATTTTTTTCCTGCGTGTGTACATACACACATATACATACACACACTATATATATAATTTACACACACAAGGTCAGTCAAAAAATACCATATACACATTTCAAGAAAAGAAAAATAGTATGATGTATACTATATTAATTAGTATACTATATTATTAATAATAATTAGTGTGTGTGTGTGTGTGTGTGTGTGTATATATATATATATATATACACACACATTCATACATACATACATACATACACACACACTAATAAGTATTAATAGTATAGTATAGTAATCAATACAGTATATTAATTAATATACTATATTACTAATTGTGTGTCTGTATATATACACACACACACACTTACACATATAGTGTAAACACAGATATATAGCCTAGTCATAGCAATAAAAAATAAAATAAACAAACAAGTAGAGACTTGGGTTTAATCAGCAGTCACGTTCACCGTGTTGACCTGGGCTGTGTCCTAAACCGCACACTACCGCACTAATCACTTGTCACTCTGGCACAGGTGTTAGTCCTATGTGACGTCATACCTATCCTGACTATTAAGCACTGGATTACGGCGTGCAGGACGAAGCTTATCGCCTCCCTGTGTTTGAGAACATCCTGGTTTCTGATTTGATTATCTGATTTTGAATCCAGAGGAAGCCGCTCCGAGGCATAAAGTCTCTCCTCTTACACTATAATGTGTGTTTGAAGTGAAATGTAACAGATACAGTATGTTTTGAGTGGGGTGGGGGCGGGGGTGAATGAGTGGCAGCTGTTGCTATGAGATGAGGAGCGGCTCCGCTCGGCTCGGCTAGCGTGCTGTAGCTAAACACCGAGGCTTAGCTCTCCGACAAATAACCGGAATAACACTGTTTATTCACCGTTCAAGTTCAAAACAGGATTATTATTATACTACTTACCCAAAATGAACTTTCAGGGCGGAGTTAAAAGCTTGAACCGAGCGTTCAGCAACAGGAAATGAGCGAACGCGTCTCCCTGCGCGACTCCGACATTCCCAAACAACAACAACTTCAGCACCCAAGTCGCATTATGCACTCTCACTCAGCTAAAAGTTTCAGTAAAGTCATGAAATCAGCGTTCAGTTCAAAAGCCGTCGTCATCCAGGTGGAACAAACTCTGACACACACTCCCTCCCTCCCTCCCTTCCTTCCCAAACAGGAGAGCAGCGAGTTCTCCCAGCTCCGCTCTACACAGGGTTGCCAGATTCCCAAATTTCCAACGTCCACTCCAACCAGTAACTTCCAAGATGTCCCTCCAACCAGGAATCTCTAAAGTCCAGTTCGGTAGTGTGGATGCCATTGTATTTATTCCCATTTTACAACCGTGATGGAATCTTTAGTCAACAATCACACATGGTCTATACCACTTAATCCTGTATACAGGGTCGTGAGGGGCCCGGATCCTATCCCAGAAGAATTAGGGCCTGAGGCATTGTACACCCTGGAAAGGATGCCAATTCATCACAGAGCACACACACGCTCCAGGCAATTTGGGAACGCCAATCAGTCTAATCTGCATGTCTTTTGACTGTGGAAGGAAACCCACCAAGCACAGGGAGAACATGCAAACTCCATGCATGCAGACCCAAAACAGGAATCGAACCCTCAACCCTGGAGGTGCAAGGCAACAGTGCTTACCACTAAGCCACAGTGCCACCACATGTTCACTCACTGCAGGCAATTTGGGAACACCAATTAGCCTAAACTGCATGTCTTTGGACTGTGGGAGAAAACCGGAGTACCCGGAGGAAACCTACCAAACAGGCATGGGAAGAACAAGCACACAGACCCTGAGACGGGAATCGCACCCAAACTCTGGAGGTTGCAAGATGACCCTAAGACAGTGTGCCATTTATTACAAAACCAGCTATGAAATCATAAAGGCATGCAAGTTCATTAGAGTTCATAACCGTTTTGATTCCCACATTTTCCAAATAACACATGCCTTAACAAAGACCATCATGTCAATATTACCAATAGGTTGCATTGTAATGCATAAAAAATGCAAAGCATATCAAATCAATAGTAGCATAAAATCATTTGGTATATTTGAAACACCGCTTAAATAACATATTATAATCATTAGTAGTAGTAGTAGTAGTAATAATATATGCAATTATCACATGCACTGTATTTATTCCCATTTTACAACAACGATAGGACCTCCAGTCAACATTACATGCTCATTCACACACTACGGACAATTTGTTACTTCCAATTAGCCAAACCCGCTTCTCCTTGGACTGTAAGAGGAAACCAACCAAGCAAGCATGGCAAGAACATGCAAACTCCACACACGCAGACCCGAGACAATAATCGAACCCAGAACAGGTGGAAGGCAACTGTACTAACCACTAAGCCACAGTGCCACCAACTTTAAGCTGTACCTTGCTTATACACAGCCTGGCCAAAAAAAATAAATAAAGGTCAAATTATTGGGCTGCACCAAGCAACTAAGCAGATTTGAAATTTCTGGACCTGGGTTAAAATCAGGAAAAACCTTATAGGATAGTGTTGAACTGTCAGTTAAATAATATCATGACTGGAGGTCACTTTAACACTTGATGAAGTTGCATGGTTAAAAAAAATCAGCAAAAATCATAACTATGTTTAATAGTGAAAATAGTGAAATAGAGCATTTCCATACACGAAATGTAAAGAAAACTCAGGATTGGGACTAAGCAGCTGTGTGTCCATTAAAAAACAAAACAAAACACTTGTTAGTGTGACTAATCAGAGAGAAAAAAACAAAACTAAAATGTGCTTTTTTAGCATGATCATAAGGATTGGACTTTGGAGCAATGGTTAAGGTCATGTGGTCTGATTAGTTCAGATTGACCCTATTCCAGAGCACTGGGGGCATCAGAAATGCTGAATCATTTTCACACATGGCCACTTTATTGTGTGCTATAATCGAAGCTAAAGGTGACAGAATGAAATCTTGGGGTGTCCGAGGTGTAGACCTATTACAGCCAGACAGTGAATTTCATAATAATCATAATAAATGTATCACCATTTAATTTTCTGAATGATTAAACAACAATTTAAATATCTATTTATTTGTAATTAGTACTATAACATGACACATCATCCCAAAATAAATAATTAAAAATAAAAAAAACATCCAAATCTTTTATGGATATATTCCATAAGGATTTGAGAATAATTTTATTGTCTTTGTAAAATATTTTTTAAATAAAAAATAAATAAAAAAATGTTATATGTAGGCTATGTATAATTAAAAATAATCAACAGAATCAACACTGTTATTCAGTTAGCTAAGAGATTTAAACAAAGCAGCCCAATCTGGCAACCCGACTCTCCACCTTGGCAGGTCGCTACCAGATGACGCCACTGACGAAGTCTGAGGCTCTTGACCATGTGCGGCTAAAAGCAGGAAAAGCAAGATCTACAGGGCGTTCCAGCAGTTTCCATACATTAACGTCATTAAGCAATTACATGCATTACACCAGATACTAGATGATCATACGCACAGTCGTGTTTTCTCTCTATATAAAACACACTACTACTCATTTTTTAAGTTTCGATATTCGAATATACCCATAAAAAATAACCACTTAAAAATGAAACCGTAGTACATACCAATATACATAAGTACCAATATACATAAGTATCAATATAGGGCACTGGTGGCTCAGTGGTAGGTGTTTCGCCTGCCATGCGGAAGGCCCGGGTTCGATTCCTAGCCAGTGCCCAAACCCCCCAGCCACTGGATGCGGTGCCGGTCCCAATCCTGGATAAAATGGGAGCAAGGGCATCCGGTGTAAAACCTGTGCCAAGTTGTTGTGCAGATTGGATATTCCGCTGTGGCGACCCCTTGCCGGGAGCAGCCGAAAGACCAACAACATACCATGAGTATCAATGGTACTTCAGATTACTTTATTGAGTACCAGGGTAGGTACTATGGCACTTACTGTACATTCACTTACCTTATCCAGAGCAACTTACATTTTTATCGCATTATAGTTATATATATAGGTCGGGGTCTTGCTCAAGCCATAGTCCAATGCCTTAACCACTGAGCTAACCCTGCCCCAACAAGCATTCGGTAGGCGCCCTTATACAGAGTGACTTACATGTTTATCGCAATATACGTACATCTGCGCAGTTGACGGATAAGGGCCTTGCTCAAGGGCCCAAAAGTGGCAACTTGGTGGTTGAACTTTGAAACCTTGCAAACTATAGTCCAATGTCTTAACCACTGAGCTACACCTGACTTCATTGTGTACCGTGGTAGTAGCTACTATGGTATGTACCTCCATACATTGGTAAATATCATAGTACTTACTGGGTATCACAGTAGCTACCCAAGTTCAGCAGGTATCTAATACTGTATATCTGTAACTGTTATGTTGGTATGTCATAGTACAGGCAGTACAAGTAGTTTCAACATACACCATAGTATTTAATTAATGTTACATACATACAAGGGAACCATACTAAATAAATATATAGCCTATATATAGTATAAAGTGTATAAAGTACATAAGCATATAAAACATATTTTTGATCGTATCTGGGTTAATTTTCCACAGAACCTTTCTATGGTACATAGTGCAACTGTTGTACCAATCATGTACTGTATCAGCAAAGAAGTGTCGTGGAACTGTAGAGGCACCGTGGTACAGGCACCAGCGGGCTGCAGTAGTACCAATACCATGGTAAAATATCCTATGGGTAAAGTTCATTCATCTTCCATACCTCTTATCCATTGGGGGTCGCAGGAAGTCTGGAGCCTATCCAAGGAAACTTCATTCACAAGTTGGGTTACACATGCACACACCCATTCACACACTACGGTAGCCCAACCTGCATTTGGAGGAAACCCACCAAGCATGGGGAGAACATGCGAACTCCACGCACACAAGGCAGGAATCGAACCCTCTACCCTGGAGGTGTGAGGCCACAGTGCTAACCACTATGCCCCCATTATGGGTGAAGTCAGTATACAAAATAACACTTTGCCAGAAAACAGGTAAGGTCAAAAGAGTATCAATTGATCACATATTTTGGCCAAAGTAAAGCAAATCTCACCAAATACCAATAAATATGAACACAGAGTGCACAAAAGTGCATCATCATAGTATGGCTGAAGGGGAATGACAAAGCATTTCTGAGATTCTTTCTCATTTGTTATCTCTGATTTATAAGAGACACAAATTGATTAATGGAGATCAGAGAGCACTTTACATACAGGAATAGTTCTGGAGTCATTTAATGACCAGACAATTACCAAAGGTCTGCACTTACTTCTTGGATTATTTATTTAACATAAATACATTATCCTGGTTATAAAAAAAAATAAAATAGGATGATCAAGATAAGACATGGTGACTGCATGCGAGCCACCAGCAAGTCCAGCTTCTCCAACCGGACTTGGTTCCCCATGCGGCATGGCAATACTTATTTACTAGATAAATCAGGATTATGCAATCATATCTGCAATCCTATCTGTTTTTCACCAAACCGTCAGAAACACACACAGTTCCACTTGAATAATTTGTTGCCCTAAGTTTAAAAAAAACAAAACAAAAACAACAACATGGTTGAGTGTATCAGGTGCAGCAGCAGGACTGCATTAAAATACCTTACCCTGACGCAGCTATAGTCTCTAACTTTACCACTGCATGCGGGGTTAATGAATTTAGAGTGTGGAATAAAGTGACCTATTTAACAAACTAACCATATTTACAGCACTTGGCAGACGCCCTTATTCAGAGCAACAGATA
>JAOVVA010000002.1:7847008-7859937 GCA_028565275.1 Leiocassis micropogon | reverse complement strand
TCTGCAGCTCCATATGCAGCAAGCTGTGACAGAAAGGTGTCAGGAGACACAGCCTATTTCCTGCTACATGGGCTCTTCTTGTGGGATCAGATGGGCTAGCCTTCACTCCCTACATGCAGCAGTGAGTCTTGGGTGCCAATGATCCTGTCACTGGATTACAGGTTGTCCTGCCTTGGATCATGCCTTCTGATTGGCTACAGCAATGTACTTCCTTAAAGGGGTCTCCAAGGGCAGTTCGTTTAAAGCTACAGACACCAAGACAGCAAGAAAGGAAATCCAGGCTTGCCAGAATGTATAATCTGAGCTGTTGTTTTCACTTATGGTCACTTATGTTCATTTTTATCAATTTTGTCGGTCTTGAAAATAACAAAACAGACAAACAGACTCTTGTCATGGCTAACAGAGAAATCACAAAATCCCCAGTCAATAGTGTTAAAAAGCACAGTCACTGCAAACTGTCTTCATAAATGTTAAATAAACTCCTGAAAGTAGTGCAGACTACAAAATTACATTCAAAAGTAACAAAAGTAAATCCAAAATTACATTCAGTGTACCATCATTCCTGTAAGATCTGCAAAGATCAAGCAACACTTTTAGCCAAACTTTTTTTTTTATTTGCTCAATTCCACAGAAGAAAAAAAAAAAAATCAGCTGTATAAACAGATATGCGTACAAAGTTTATATTATTCATATACTAAAGTTTGTGTCTTCGAGAGTTGAGGAAAGGCAGCTAAAAAGCAAAATATCTCCCCATTAAAAAAAAAAAAAGTTAAACAGTATGAGAAAACATATGCATATGTAACAACTGGGTCTTGAAGCAATAAGTAGATTTGTTCATAATACACAAGTGTGGAATGTTAGAAAGTGAGAATAAACAATATGACTTTTTTTTTTTCCTTTCTGTGGTCTGGTCACATGCCAATTTTTATATCCTGGTAAAACAGGCATATGGACCAATTACACAACAAAGTCACTTATCGCTTCTTTAAAGAGGGTGGAAAAAAATGTAAGTAAAAAAGTGAAAAGGGGGGGAAAAAAAGCATTTACATTCATTTACTCATGTTGAAGTTTAGCCTGATGATTACTACGTGACGTCTGAACACTGATCAGAGTAATGCACTTAAAAATTGTGACAATAAAAAAAAAGTCACTTTCAAAAACATGTTCATGATGCTTAGCTTAACAGATTGTATAACTGTACAAGTCTCATTTCATTATCTGTACATGCAACGTACTGGATTGTATCGGAAAAAACATTTTCATGGTATTTACACCTTACACTAGATTCGTGGAGAGATGTGCTGGTTCATGCCACCTTCAAGCGTAAAGGAGCTCCGGGTAAGGTTTTTTTCTTTCTTTTATTATTATAAACTTCATAAATCAAATTAAATTACACTCATAACCATGTTTCAACTATAGCTCATTTTCTCTCGTTCTTTCTCGATCAGCGTTTTAAGTGCGAGAGCCAGTAAAATCATAAAAACCCGACTGTGCCTGCGCTTATTGTTGGAAATGCCTCGAATGCATTAATCAAATAAACCCGAGCCACTACGTAGGTTCGAATACTCTCGGCGGCTTTAGTCTGTAAACAATGGCTGACTTTGCGAGCTAAAGCACCACGATATGTTTAGTTTTATGGGTAGCTCCTCTACGGTGATAGTAATGCCGAAATGTACAAACATAACATTTAAAGTAGGGAAGAGCACTTGTCCCGCACAGTCAATCTGCTGGTTTTTGTTAATATATATATAAATATTGAACACATCCAGATAGGGGAAAAAAAAAAAAAAAAAAGAGACAGTCCAAAAGGTCGCAAACTGATTCTGCCACTCGGATTCCATGGATTCAAAGCCGAAGTTGTAAGAAAGACCCAAAAGTTAGAGTAGTTCTAGTTGTAGTACCTCACTGAGGCTGTGCAACGTGCACTGTGAATAATGCACTTAATACAGAAAACAACCATAAAAAAGACAAAGAGACAGAAGAATAGTAGAGGAGTACCCAGACAACAAGATTATAAGATACATAGCATGTGGGATAATGTTCAAGTCCAGAAGAGTTGGATGCATCTGTGCATTTTTACGGTAGAAAAATGAGAACGACTCCTGACCACTTTGAGGACTGAAAAAAAAAAAAAAAAAAAAGGAAAGAAAAAAAAAATCTGTTTCTAAAGACTTAATTGGCTTTGCTTCAAATTAAACGAGGAACTAGAATTGATCTATCATTCTGCTACTGTATTGCATATTCAGTACAAAAAATTGGGGGTAAAATGTAGGGTAAATTTTTTTTTCTAAAGCAGGTGGGCCGAAGCAATTCCAGTCCATCTAGAAGAGTAAACTGATCTTTATACACACGAGATTCTGCCGAATTGAAATGCTGCGTTACATTTTATCCCCCCAGAACGTTTTTTTTTTTTTTTTTTTTAAGTCTTCAGTGTATAAAAATGTAGAAAGGTTTCAGTTGGTCCAAATGATTGGTCTTCTGTTGAACACAAGTAAAACAAATATATTTGGCATTTCAGGAAATCTACTTTAAATATCTGACTTGGTTTATGAAGTGATATAAAACCTGTCAGCTGATGCATGTGTGTGTGTGTGTGTGTGTGTGTGTGTGTGTGTGTGTGTGTTTCTTCTCATATCCTCAGTAAAAAAATAAAAATAAAATAAATAAAAAATCATTAGAAGGCCACAAAGGAAATATAAAATTGGTGGAAGTGTATCATTTATAACATTCTGAAATGTAAAGCAAACAAAACAATGAAAGGCCCACAAGTCTGAAGCGGATGAAATCCAAGAGAAGGCCGGCCTGTACGTGTAGGCTGGTCCGTGTGTTGTTGGGGATAATGATGTGTCCTTGGTCAGTGGTGCAAAAGAGCAACAGCTACCCGAAGCACCCGGTAGAGGGCGCTGGACTCAGTGGTGCGGTGGCTGGAACGGGGAAAATACGTTGTTTAACAGGTTCCGCTGGCGGAGTAGGAGAACTTGGGGAAGTGGGGTCTCCTCTCGCTGTCGAACGGCTCCATGTTATCATCTGTGAGACAGACAGAGAGAACGAGCCGTTAACCAACTGTTAATTCCTAGTTAACGGTAAAGTTTTACAAAAAAAAAAAAAAAACAGATAAAATGAGAATGGCGCAAAGTGGTTTGTTTACTGTCGCTTATTGTAGCACGAAAAGATAAAACACAACAACAGGCTTCGTGCTGTGAGAGAAAGATAATCAACAGGGTGGAGTGATGAGAACTGACTAGTTCCTCTTCCCACCTCAAACTTTTTTTTTTAACCATAATAGCACTTCCTGAAGTCCCTTATAATAATTTATTAACGCCATGTGTGGTAACCATTTAATGTAACATGAGATGATGTGGAAAATCCACGAGAAAAGTCGGTTGCTGTTGTTAAAAAAAAAGAAAAAAAGAAGAAGAAGCAGGCTATATTATTTCTAAGATGTCTTTTATTCACGTATCTCAGATTGTTAGAAAGCTGGGGACAGTGTGCCGGTTCAGTCAGATACAGCACAGAAAGTGTTTAGGGCTAAAGTCCCAACAGTGGCAGCTTGGCGGTAAAACTCTGACCTTTATTTATTTATTTATTTAGTCTATCGAATTTAATAAGACAAAGAGAAACTGAAAAGTGCCAAGAAAACATTGACAGTCACAAACAAGACTCCTTGCAAAAAGCTTCTCTATGTCAACAACTCTACATTTTTGTTTGTTAAATAACATCCCACATTTTTTTTTTTATCCGTAACCTATGAGAAACATGGATCATCTCGCATACAAATGGATACTGGATTAAACAGGGGCCAGGGGTAGCTCAGTGGCTAAGGCATTGGACTACGGTTCGGAAGATCCCAGGTTCAAACCCCACAACCACCAAGTTGCCACTGTTGGGCCCTTGAGCCCCTTGAACCCTCAACTGCTCAGATGTGTAATGAGATAAAAATGTAAGTCGCTCTGGATAAGAGCGTCTGCCTAAATGTTAATGTAAATGATGTAATTAAACATGTTAATATTAAACGTCTTAAAAAATCTAAATATATTTGTTTATTTTTTTTTATGTTTTCCCTCGTCCTGTACATTTACACGCTTTCTCTGCTCTAATAAAAACAGACTTAAGTAATTTTGAAGGTGATGTTAAGTTAATGTTTAAAGTCAAAGTGGGAGTGTTGGAGCGGTGCAGGTTTTGGAGCTGGTGCTTTAACATGCTGTGGGCTGATAGAAACGGTGGTAGTTCCCACTGTCCAGCAGGGGGCGAAGCTAACTCAGTGAAATCTCAGTCTTCGAGGTCTTTCCTCATCCTTATGCTTCAGTACAAAATCTGATTCACTTCTATGTGTAGAACCTAAAACTCAAATAGTTTTTCGTCTATATTAAAAAAGTAGATATGCAAGTATCTATATAAGTAGAAAAAAAGAAGTTTGTGTTTGGTCAATATATAACTGAAAGTGAAGTAATTTACTGCTGCTAAATATCGGTTTAAGAAATATCCAAATCCTTGAGAGCTCAAACATGAGAAACTCCGCATAGACAGGAAGCCGAGCTCAAACTCAAACTAGGGTCCATGGAGGTGCGAGGTCTCAGCACTCACCACACCCCCACGGTGTGTGTGCAGCTTCATGTATTATGAGGAGGATGAATACCTTCTCCTGGTGGTGTGATAGTGATGGTCTGTGCAGTAAACTCCTCATCAAAATATCTTGTATCCGTTTCTGAGGTAACCTGGGGCTTAAATGGAGGGATCAGCTGAGAAAAGCAGAGAGAGAAACAGATAGATTGTAAATAAGTCTTAGACCACCGCTGCTACGTTTGTTTACGTCTCATCACCGCACTAAGACACCAGGCCCTTGTGGTGCACTGGACAATTTATGTTGATAAAACAAACAGATGTCATCTGCACAAACTACAGACCTGGGTGTAACTTTACCACAGAGGATTAACATAAGATCAACCCTTATTTACAGCGAACGCTACAGCTGAGGGTGTGATCACACTGAATCCACATCTAAAGGTGTTGTCTTTCACTTTAACACTCAATGATGAAATAAATGATCTATTCTTTAAAAGAAAAAAAAAAGTAGTTGTATTATGCTAAATATAGCTGTACGGAATAAAAGCATCTGTTTGTTTTTGTCTGTTTTACCTTTTTCTCATAAACATCTTGCCACACGATTCCAGCGAAAAACTTGTGCTGCATGATTTCTTTCGCATCATCAGGCCCACCTCCTAACCTAAAGGACAAACATTATAGGAACAGTTCAGTCAACATGCGTGCTGCCGCCTTTTCTTATCTTTGAGTTGAACATCACTATTTCTTTTATATAAAACTACACACCTAATTGCTTGAATATCTCACAGAAAACATCAAAACCCTGCTTCAAAACCCTGCTTCAATGACACATGCTAAATGTGCAGCAATTCGGGTTTTGACTTTAAAAGAGTGTGAGAGTAATAGAAGTCGCGTACCGCTGTTTGGGGTCTTTCTTGAGAAGGCCAGAGAGCAGTGATTTAGCCTCGGGGGCGAGCGTACGGGGGAAGCGGATGTCCTCCATTAGGATGAGCTCGAACAGGCGCTCGTGGTCCTGGTTATAGAAGGGCAAGCGGCCACACATCATCTCGTACATGACCACGCCCAGGCCCCACCAGTCTACGGCACGGCCGTAATCGTTGTCCTCCAGCACCTGCAAAACATCCATTATCACATTATCATCAGATTCAGGCGAAGGAAAAAAAGAAAAAGAAAAAAGGCTTTCGCAATTTTATGGGGGGCAAAACCTACACGCTGATATTTCCCAGAACATCTGATTCACACACACATGCGACATGGAACAGATGTAATCCGAATGTGCAACTGAAAGTGCTATGTGATATGTCGCCTGGTCCACTTGGTGGTGCTGTAATACACTATTACACATCCGCTCTGTACACTTAAAATCATCCTCACCCACTTTAATACATGTTTCAGACTCCCACTCTCCACAATCTTAACCAAAAATGGCAAGTCACCCCTGCACAACACTAAAAAAGAACTTTACTATTAGTTACTGCTGTTATTAGAATCATAGACATCAAAAAGAAAATGACACATCAGGAACTAGCATCATTACAAATCACACATCTCTTAAGATGATGAGATACACTCTCGTCATCTTCTATAAAAGTCGTTTGATTTTATCAGGGTGGCACCTTTCCAGTTCTTCGGGTGCTTGTGGTCAGGCAGGGCCTCCAGCTGGCATGAAGGTCTGGAGATAGCGTTTCTATCAGGAGCTCAGAACATTGTGTCAGCACACTCAGTGACTGCCGATATTAAACACTAGAGATGTGGCTGAGGTTAGGCAGGACCGGTAGTCTCAGTGAAAGATATCCATCTTAGGCTAAAAAATTTATCATGTGTGTATCAGAAAACTTTCAGTCTTGTGTGCAAAATGCAAGATCTGCCAGAGGAAAGAGCTTTACTGTTGTTGCACTTTCACTGTAGGTGATTTTCTCAGATTTCAAGTTAAGTTTTAAACAAAATTTCACCTCTTGAGTTACTCATTAAGAATAGGTATAAAACCAAACTGAACTGATACGACATCGATGTAACCAGGGAACCAAAACAAAACCCGGAAACAAACAGTATTTTATTGGTACAAAACCACAAACAGGAAGCCACACATCTAGAACAGAAACATTAATGTGAAATCCAGCATCCGCTTGCTTATTATTTAGGTCTAACCTCCGAAGTCCTAAATGTTTTTGCATCATCAGATCCTGCAAGAGTTTATTCCGTGCACAATTTTACACATGGTGTGCAACACAGTATAGAGGCAGCCTCAGGAAGTCCTTATTTGCCTTTTTCAATTTAATTAAAATACTAATATATTTTTTATCTGCAATTTGACAGATATTATTCGAGATTCCACTGATTTTCTCAACTTATTTCATATTGTCTAGTCAAAGACACAAAAAAAAACAAAGTGCTAATAAGGGCAGACTGGGCCATGAACCAACCACGCTGCCCCATGCTTGCTCTCTGAACATTTTCAGCGCAGGACGGACGAGGACAGGGCTAACAAGGTACATATCAAAAGTTTGTCTATAATGCAGAACTATCTATGCACCAATACTGTAAAGACAGGGAGAAACAAAGGGGATGGTGAAATAAGACCTTGTTAACCTTTTTCCCCCCCTCACACCAAGGACATTTAACAATGTCTATATTTTTTGGTCTGAATTTAGTTTTCTTTGTCGTCCAAAAAAACGTAGTTGAGATGAAAATTTTGCTTATTATTTGCTATTTCATTTATGCAGCGCACACCTGTTGTATCTAACACAGCTAAACTAGTTTCTTTGCCGTATATTTTCGCACCCTTTTACGAGTTTAAACTTTCAGTCAACAGTAGGTTCTAGTCTAAGTCCAGCGTGACAACTTCTTACCTGAATTTTGTCTACAGCCACGTATGTCGTTATTAAAGTCGTTTCTAACCGTGCAGAAATCTATGACGAAGAGCTGCTGCTGATATAATGATACACAGCTTGTAATAAACTTGCATGTGTATGCATTAAAGCAGGGAATGTGCCGAGTCTACTGATAATGTGTAACACTGCATTTGGACTTAAATACCACAGGATGTTATTAATGTATTATGAGCTTTAGGCTGGAGCATAAATAGTAAAAGCTCACAGTCTGTGTGTGCGCGTGGGAGTGTGTGTGGATTTGTATGCATATCCTTATCAATACAAACACAGCTGCCCAGTCCAGTAACTTTCCAAACCAACCATTTTATAACATAACATGAGGCCTACCTACAGCCCATGTAAAAGAACAGAAATATTAATAAATATTAAAATGTTGTCTCTGTTCAGAAAATACTCCTCTATTCCTGACACCCTTACATTATATAGTGTGTAGAACACTGCGTCCTATGAAGCTATTACCTAATCACATCCAAACATTAAGTATTACTTTTAATCTCTGATATAAAATGTACTTATCGAGAGTACAGACTGCATCTCTAATAAATACATCTGAATGAAAAACAAATTACAACGTGCACTTATATTCCCCTCATTGTGATTATTAGCCAAGAGATGAGTTACTGTTGTGGAGGTTTAACTGTTTTTTCCCCCCTTCCGTTCCCAGGTTGTTACTTTAATTGAATGCAGGTAATCCAAATTTCGAGAGCAGGCTGATACAGTAAGAGCAATATCGCACTCGCTTGTGCTGTTGTACTGAATATCAGCATGGCTGTGATGCGGTCGTAGGTACAAGGCTGCAGGCCGAGTGCTGAAGTTATCACAGACAGGCTGATATTCAGTACAACAGTGCAAGCTTGATTATTAAAATACCTGTGAAGCGGATTGATACGTATAGTTAAACGTCCCAGTGCTGTTATGCTCAATATCAGCGCTCATGGAATGCCCCTCAAAGTGGCTGGAATTAGCAGTAGTTTAAAATCACTAGAAAGTTAAAGAATAGAAAACTCTACAGTTCAAATAAATGAACAAATTATTACTGAATTATAAGGTTTAAAAAAAGGAAAAATCCCTGGCTGCAAAACAGCTTGAGAAGCACAACATTAAAGATGCAGTTTGTCATTTTTACAACCTTCTGCTGGTTGCTTGCTAAGTTTCAGCGATACTAGCCACTGTAGTCCATGAAAGAAGAAGAAACAGGCAGAGCTGAGGCCGTGTCAGGGCTTCCTCACGGCAACAGTTAATCAGTTTTGTTATCCTCGAAATTAAAAATATACCTTTAATAAATCAGTGTCTGACGTAATTGACGTAAAAAGCCATTTAATAGTTCGTAAAATACAAAGCTTGTGAAGGGACTGGGAGGGTGTATAAATTTCTGGTACCCCACTGTATACTAATTTACACGACAATCTGTTGGGTCATATGCCTGTAGTAAGGATTTCTGCTCAAGTGCCTTAGTTTGTGTGTGTACTGTATATCAGAGCAGTGTGTAGAGTCCATGCTTGAGTGAGCAGGTCAGGGTGAACGCTGTGCCCTCAGAAGGGGGAGACTCGACTCACGGTGGTAAGGTGAAGCCAGCGTGCTGCTCGGATTACTAACCGCTCTCTATTTCCAGCGCCGCTGTCGTGTGACTCGCGGAGACGCAGAGAGACAGACAGCTGGGCCTGCAGCTGCCCCTTATATGTAGAAAAGCGGCACAGCTGTGGAGCTGCCAGGAGTCCAGGAGCCAAAGCCCGTCCCTCAGACACACAAGCTTACATGGTTACAGAAATGCCCCCCGGGGTGTGTGTGTGTGTGTGTGTGTGTGTGTGTGTGTGTGTGTGTGTGTGTGGCTTCTTCAGAAGCACTGCGTACACATGCACACAACGGCCACCTTTTTTCTTCCACCTGTCATCTTGTACTAACACGAGAACTGACAGACATATAGACAGACATACGGCACCTCCGTCTCCAGAAAATAATGTCCATTAAACATTGGGTCATTTCGCAAACGCAATTTACAGTGAAAAAACAAACAACAAAAAAACAGCATACATTCTTATACGTCCTTAGTTTTTTTTTATTGACTCCTTTTGCCGCTTTCATGGCCCTTTGAGTCCACAAACATGAAGTTGAACAAACTCTTTTTCTCATCACTCAGCTACAGTATCTTTCAACAATGTTTTTTTTTCAGGATCACACACCTCATCAGCTAATACGTGTATTAACACCATATCAATGTTGGGTGCAACACGTTGCCTTTAATCACATCAGCATTTTTGCAAGTTATTTAGGTTAAACAAGGCCGAGTTCACATGAAATGCAAGCTGAAAGACGTCAATGAAGAAACAGGCTTCAACCTATGTTCACAGTAGCAAGCGTCAAAGGGAGGATTTTCTGTGTGAGACACAGCTCCATGATGTCCCAGACAGGGGTGACAAAAGACATTTGACCTCAGGTTTTCAAAATTCAGTGTGAATTATACATGACGCTGTATAAAGTGACACACCCACGTTTTGTCATTTACTCCACAGAACAATGTTAGTGTGGGTCAACGTCCCGTCTGTTCCGCACTCACAATTTTAGTTCCTACCTGCACCAAGTTCCCATTCGCTATATCACAAAACTCTGGTTTCATCTTATACTGTTGTACATGACCTCTCATTAAATGCTTAGTAGAACATTATAAAAAATTTAAAAAAAGAGCTTGGAATGAAGTATTTATGTCTGGAAAAGAAAAGAGGATCAAATACACTTGTAGATCAAACTTAAAGGGGACCCTGTTATGCAAAATTTGCTTTTTAGTTTATCATTTATGTATTGACCAGGGCTTAAAACAAAAAACAAAAACATTTCCCCCCTAAGGTGATGTCACATAAGAAGAGTCCCTCCCCTGGCTTGTTTCTCAGCTCTGCTGTCCTCTGAAGGGGCGTGGCTCATCTGTAGCTCATTTACATAGACAAGGACGATGAGAGAAATAAAGCGAGTTTATTAATCTGAGGGGTATTTCAGCTGGAGCATTAACAGATACACTTGGGACCGATGTTCACTTATAAAAGGCATAATAATAAACGGTTGGGGCCTTTAAATAAAAAAGGTCAATTTAAATAAAAAGTAGCCTGTGCAAAATCATATTCGGCTGTCAGGTATAGCGCATATATTTCGGCTACTGAGTATATATTAACCAATCGCTCCTGACTACTATTATTCTTGAGGTCGCTCAGTTTGCACAGGTATGATTCAACTAAACCATTATGATTATACAGTTCTGTATTCCTGTCTGGTTGTTAATTGTACAGTATATCCAAGTCCTGATTCTGATTCTCTATGAGCAAACACTCAGTAAATGAATGTATCCAAGTGTATACTGAATGACCATTTCTCTCTCTCTCTCTCTCTGAATATTCCCAGACGGAAAGACATTCCATAGCCCTGCGCCCAAACAACAAGCTCATTGTTTATGGCCGAACAACCTGTAACAACATCTCACCGGAGAGGTCGCGCTGTTTCCACAGCGATATTCTCCCCGAATAGCAGGAGCTGCGTTGTCATGTCAACACGAGAGCAAAGGGGTAAGAGAGGGCAAAATACAGGATGAAAATATGCCAGCTCTATTTAGCTAAAGGGTCTCATGACAGCTTTTGGGCGTTTGAAAGGAATTTAATGGGTAAATAGTGTGTGAGATTAGTCATGCAGGGGTTTCTCATTAGCACAGGTGGCTAAAGTATGCACATGTGGTCGAGCAGTAATAAGGACTTTGCAATCCATCATTTATGTATTCCTGACCAACTGTTATGAACATTTCCCCTTCAGCTGATCTCCTCATTATGATTCATTACATCAGGACTTTTTCTTAGGTCATTTATCATGTATTTAAGGTGGGACTTTTGATTGTGCAGAATAACAGAACAGTTATAAGCGTAAAAACGTCTAAATCTTTATTTCCCTATAGAATCCCCTGCTACACCAATGCACGTATCCCAGTTTTTCACTAAAAAGTTAACTCTCAATACGCCGGAGCCATGATCGGACAGCCTGGCCTTTTCTCTCTTTAGCCAACATGCGCTCACCTTCCAGACGTGCACGTGTTCATGAATGATTGAGTATTAGGCCTTCTTTAAAACATCTGCCCCATTTAAATGTTTTTGAAGTGTGGCTAAGCCTCTCATCGCCGTACTGTGCTCGAAGTCTACTGTAAACTTCAACCGGTTTCATGGCTTCATTCTTCTCCCCAAGTCCCGGATTGACTTGAACACCTCCCATATTTATCAGGAGCATGGGAGCTCACATGTCAGGACGATCCAACAATAAACACCAAACTGATGCAACTGAGTTAATACAGACACCCTTTACCCCTCATGCTGTTTACTGCCACACACACACACGGTCATGTTACTATTTAAGTACTGTCATGTCATACCTGCATGCAATGGTGAGAGCCGCGCCCTAACACTATCATAATGTGTGAAACGACACACAGCTGCTCTTTACATCAGCTTTCCTGGCAGAGTAAATCATTTACTCTCTCTCACTCACTCTCATTTAAACACACACATACATATACACACACACACATACATACATACATACATACATACATACATACAACAGCTATCCTTACATACACCATGTGCTGGAATACTGCTTTTGGGAAGAAAAAATGATGACCTATTGTTAGAGTGTAGGTAAATCTGCGAAACGTGTGTGTGTGTGTGTGTGTGTGTGTGGCTTACCTCAGGAGCCAGATACTCTGGGGTGCCGCAAAAGGTCTTCATAGTGGCTCCGTCCGTTATGCCCTCTTTACAAAGCCCAAAGTCGGTGATCTTTATATGGCCGTCTTTGTCCAGCATCAGATTTTCCAGCTAAGCAACCAGAACAACACAGAAACAAGAAGTTGATGAGATTCTGTGCATCAGGCTTTGAAAACGATGGCTTCCCAGTTCATTGCATTATGGTAGGGCCATGTCGAAACAATCAAAAACATGGTGTGAGTGATACCGAAGAAATGCTTCAAGCACAGCACCAAAACAGGGGGAGAATTTTAATTTTTTTAAACTTAATTTCAATATAGTATATTATAATAAATAATTATTCTAATTATTTATACTTCAAAATTAATATCTTTTTCCACTTTTTTATAAATCTATTGCGCTTATTTCTTACAACTACCCATTTGTTCATCTGTCATCATAATTAACCACGTTAAACTGTAAATCTACAGCTGGTCAGGAAGGACCAATGAGCACCTCTGGCCTGAAATAGGTGGTGTGTAAGCACTCAATGCGTGGGTGTGTGTGTGTGTGTGTGTGTGTTGCAGGGGTTTCATATCAGCATGTCCTCCCTCTCTCTTTTTCAGTCTCTGGGGCTACTAAAAGTCACCTGGCAGCTGTAGCTCACACGTGGCCAGAGGCTCAAGCACACCAGTCAGCACAAACCACCCCGCCCTGCTACTCTGGCTATTACACAGGAACCTTAGCACATCCCGAGCACAGCTTAAAG
>JAOVVA010000002.1:7807988-7820473 GCA_028565275.1 Leiocassis micropogon | reverse complement strand
TGTCACATAACACACCTGACACTTTTCTCCACCCATTCCAACCTGCCTGTACCCACCTCTTCACCTCCTTTCCACACCCTCCGTTGCTCTGGACAGTTGACCCTAAGTACTTAAAGTCCTTCTTTACCTCTGCTCCCTGTAGCCTCACTGTTCCACTTAGGTTCCTCTCATTCACACACATTTATTCTGTCTTGCTACGGCTAACCCTCATTCCTCTGCTTTCCAGAGCGTACCTCCACCTCTATAGAATACTAAGATACTCAAAGGAAAACTCAGTGGAGCTGCAGTGCTCTGGCCAGCTGCTGAAGAATGCAGGGCTGATGATGGATGTGTGGGAAGGACGAGCGCAACTCGGATCGGAAGCAGCCTACGCGAAAACACTCTGGGAAGACAGCAGGGACTCTGGACTGGCAGAGGGAGGACAGAGAGAATGAAGAAAAGAGAGAGAGAGGGAGAGAGGGAGGCAGAACGAATGTTTATATGAAGGATGGGACAGCAGGGACTTCAAACTGGCAGAAAGAGCAGAGGGGGAGAGGAAGATTTCTAACACTTCTCCACCAAGCAGTGCTGAGCAGCACAGAAACCCGAGCCTACAATTATCCGGATCCCGGGTCGTGCACATTTCTCTCTTTTTTCCCATGAAATTATAAAGAGGACATAATCGCACGGTTATCATTAGACGCACATCCAGAACCCAGCCTTGGGTGCCGATACTTTTGTCAACTCCAGCACTCGTCTCGGTTATATAATGTCAGTATGCCCTGGTAAGGGTATGTGGCGCTGCTTAACGTAGGGAGCAAACAAAGTGAACAGGATTTCAGCTGCACTTTGAGGGCGTTTTCACGTTAGACACGGTTGCTCTGCTTTCTCCTCTCTCTTACTGGCCAGCGTTCACATTATTATTTGTTTTCCATTCTCGGGTAAACCTGCGTATTTACACTCTCTATTTCTGTAAAGAATATCAAGAGTGACGCTCTCGTCTGCCTAACTAGGGTCAGAGGATGAGACTGGCATGTGATTTCGGAGAAGACAGACGGAACCGATGATGTCGTGTCTAAACAGCGATCCGTTTCAGTTCTCAGGTACGACGGCCTTCCATGTTTGATTCGATCTGTGCCCGTGCACGCTGTATTGCTCTCGAGACAATCGCCCTTTTCAAGCGGTTCCTGAGCACGGAATGATTGTGTTCTCACTGATCGAAATGATCCAGACTTTAGGGTTGCATGTTCTCAGAAATGACCCTCACGTGAAAACTCGGTAGATTTTTCTTTTCTTGAGAGAGTGAGAGCGTTACTGTGAGCAAAGTAGTATAATTTTTTTTTTTTTTAAAGGTAAAAGATTGAATGTGGTGATGCACTACATTTGATTTTCATAATTTTCTAATAATAATAATAATCACGTCTCTCACGTTCTTTTCTTTAGCTCCACCCATATGTTTGGTTGGAAATGACGATAAAAAGCCGAATCACTGAGGATTAGCTCATCAAACTCACACCAAGAGAAAGAGAGAGCTGAAAGAAAGATAATGCTAGGTTAAAGTGGGAAGGAAAGCAAGAGACAAAGAAATCGCATTGTGAGAGCCTTATACCAACAAGAAGGGGGAAATAAAATATATATAAATATATATATGAAAAAGCAAGCGTGTATAAAAAGTGCGACGAGTCAGCAAGGACTCCAACCTGGCGAGAGCGCGTAGTGGAAGTGGAGTAAGAGCGTATGTGGCAGATGAGTAACAGGGGCTCGTACAGACGCAGAACAGAAGCAGGAGAGCTGAAATCCTGTCCGGGAGGGGGAGCGAAATAATAAAGAGGGGGGGAACATTAGCGACGAAAAGGAAACGCAGAGAAAAATGACTTCTCTTTGCAGCGCAGTTGCAGAGCAGGAGGCTTTGGCACAGAAAAGTAAGCACACAGCAGGCTGACTGCGACAGAGGTGGGCCGTGCACACACACACACACACACACACACCGCTCCCCCTCCCAACAGCTACACCCTGGCAATTTACATCTCTCCAGCACATTTAGCAAGAGCCCGTCTGCTCTCACTCAAGGCCCTGCTGGCCTCCAGACAGCAGACAGAGCGCTCTCGTAACGGGGAGCCTGACACCGTCCTCGGAGGAAACGCTCGGATTCTGATCTGTTCACTAGCGGAGGAGAGGAGAGAGAATAAATAATCACAGTCAGCACTTTCTGACTACGGCTGCTACTTTTGTCTGATCACATTCGGTCCCTCATCATCATCATCATCCGCCTCAATAGTGCAAGGAAACCGCGGACAGATCTTTATATAAAAGCGTCACATCGCGTACATGTCATGGGAAATACTGGACACTGCCGGAGTCAGTCTAGAAAGCATCTTAGACATACACAGGATGTCTGATCGCTAATGAATAGTTGAACAACAAAAAAATAAACAAATGAATAAACGAGGGACAACGGAAGGGTTGGAGGGGAGTAGTGCTGGTCCGGGCTGTGAAGCTGGCAGCTGCTCAGAACCGCGTCGCTATGGGACAGTGAGAACGAAGGTGCGGAGGAGGAGAAAGAACGAGAGAGAATGAAATAGTGGGAGGAATAAAGAGAAGGAGAAGAAGAGGGGTTTGATGTAATTGGAAGTAAATAAGGAATGCAAGAGGAGAGAAAAAAAAAAAAGCTGAAGTTTACACACACACATGCACGACCGTGCCTAATTTATACCACTGGGGCTTCCGCGGTATAATGCACAGGTGCGCTCTAATCACATGACCACCGTGGAGCGAGTAAGCCCATGTGCACGAGTCCTGACTTGCGTTTGACCGACATCAAACAAAACGAGAGGCTGTGATCTTCCCATCATGGTTTTTCAGCCTGAGTCAGATCCACGTTATTCATGTCATGTTTTTTCCTCTCTTATTGAACCACCAAACCCTCGATTAACGGATCCTTCCCAAAAAATAAAAATCACAAATGAGCACGGAGACAAATTCAAACACTGCACTGCTGCTTGTGGAACGTGGCCTTGTGGGGGTGTCTGACAAACACTGACTAATCTAAAGCCACGTTTTTGTTTAGTTTTTTTCCTCCACACGCTATCTGCTGCCCTCTCTCAGTCGCGTGGGTGACATCAAGGATCGTTCAAAAAATCTGAGGAACTGGCAAAAACCTCTCTGCGTTCTCATTCAGAACAACAAGGAAGTCATGTACAGAAAGAGCTTCTAGAAACTTTCCCAGGCTGAGCGTCGTCATTCATCACCTGCCGAATCCACACAGTGAATGTCAGCGTCGGTCTCTGCGTGTAAGAGGAGCTTGAAAGTAGCACGGCATGGAGCTAAACGCCTCTTAGTTTAAGAGCTTCCTGTGGGACTTGGAATGATTTCCTCCAGGCGTACGGCCTTGTTATTCATTAAGTTTATTTTAACTTTGGTTGGCCACTAAAAACAAGCGGGTCTTCTCTTTAAACATGTAAGCGCTGCGAATTTTTTCATTATAAATTGTTTTTTTCTCCCCGGTTTGAGCACACTACTTAAAATGGTGCGCATATATTTATGTGAAACACGCTTTTATCTGGAGCAACGTGGGGGTCAAGCAGAAGCACGTAGTTATAAACACAAGAGGGTTAATCAGCTTGTTAGGAACAAGTAGAAGAGTAAGTCCCCGACTTCCAAAAAAAGTTCTGTTCCGGGAGCAGGTTCGTAAGTCGGATTCGTTCACAAGTCTGACAAAGTGAGTCTTACACCCCTATCTCACCTATGCGGAGTTAGATCTGTTATGCTCGGTGGCCGTAAGTATGGTTTGGCTGCGAGTTTTTGCAGTTTGAAGTAGTGATTACATTTCCAAGCTTTCTGCGCAAAAAAGTTTTAAAATGTTGTTTTTTTTTTTGCCGGCCCTCGAGGAAGCTCACGGAATGTCGGACGGTCCTCAGCGCGTCTCACTGCGTTTTTTTTTTTTTTTTAACTTAACATTCATTATACTCTCGCGAGACTGCACTTTCAAATCGCGAGGGGAATCCCGGTGACACAGCAGGGTCAGGTGACATCATTTAAAGGGAACCCGGAAAGACAACACTATACTGTGTTTACCACGGCCTTGAACAGACACTGTTTTGTCTTGGAGCCGTTTCAGACTGTGAATTCTGTCTCGTTGAGGATCTTTCGAAATTAAGATTATTCACCATCGGGACAGATTTACAGGAGGGGGGGGGGGGCATCGTTCTGGGGAGCATGAAAAGCGCTGGCTGAACATTAGCTGAACGTTGCCTATTGGCTTTGGCTTGTATACATCATAGCTCATAGTGTCCTGAATTCAACCACAAGGCTGGTTTTTATTTCTGCGTGGACAACTGTGGACACTCTGCATGGGTCTATACCATAAAAATAAAAAAAATTATGAAATGAAATAAAACTAATCCTGGTAAGTGGACCGCCCTACATTAGAATGATGACCAAGTCTTTGTGTGTGTGGGGACATCTCTAAACTAGTGTCCAATCCAGGGTGTATTACCTCTCCTAATTTTAATACATAAATCCCTGACAAAGATATAGATGTTACGCAAGACGAATGAATGAATGAACCGATGACGTCAAGGCCACGGACTCCAGCGCTGACGTCAGTCGCATCACATGTCCGGCCTGTTTCTACAAAGCACGAGAGGTCTTTACGCCGCTGACATTCTTCACTCCACACTACGACACAGCTGTTGCCTTTCATTTCCACACAGCTGCCTTGAGGTAATGCCACATGGAAGGTCACAAGTTAAACCCAGACACACTGACCTTTCTAACACATTCCTGACATAAATTAAGCAAGACGCGAGGATACGGGGTGGGTGTTTTTTTTGTTTGTTTGTTTGTTTTTTTTACCTTTACACTGTTGGAGATGTTTCAGTTTTCTGAAGTAAAAAAAAAAAAAAACAATACCAAAAAAGAAATAAATCTTGACTGAGAATGTGTGAAAAGATTTTCATTAAAAGAGTTCTGTTTGTTTGCTTACGACGAGTAGAGACTGAAGTGACCAGGAGAAACAATGTCAAGCTAAAATGTCCTCCCGCGCAGTGGGAGGTTGAAGCGAAGAGGACTTGACAGTGATGTGACGTTAAGTCAGACTCGCCGCGAGGCCTTTTGCTCTCGCTGATAGAAACGCTTGCCCTGCGATCAAATCACAGACACGCTCGGTGTCATCTCGCTGCACACAGCTGCTCGACTTCATGAAAATACAACACTCAATAAGGACTGGATGGAAAGAAAGAGAGAGAGAGAGAGAGAGAGAGAACCGGGAGTTGTGACAGGATCAGTGTAGCATCTGTTGTCATTTTAAAAACTGATGAAAAAAAAGACCAGGTGATGTTTTTCCAGTCTGTAACTAACCAATTTCAGTGACCATAGTGAGTTCAAACTCCACTTCCTGAACCTGATATCGTCTTTTACGATTTCTCACAGTTCGTGTGATTATTATTATTATTATTATTATTAATGTAACCTTCCTATTAGCTCAAAACTATTTAGAAGTTTTCTTTTTTTTCCCTTTCCTCATATTAACAGAGCTTTTCCGCTCATACAACAAAGCTCATACTCCTTATTGGATAAGTGTCGTTTGTTTTACATTAAATATTAATTAATATCATAACTACATGCACACAACAGCTGATATATGAGCTCCGGTGTTCACATGCTTGTTTGCGTGTCTTATGTTACAGCTGGAAGATGAAAAGTGACATCCGCTAGATTGCACGTCACAACCGAACGTCACTGGGTCATCGATAGTTTCCACACCGATCCGTCATGTTTTGCCAGTTTCTGTACAGACTGACGAGCTCTAAAACCTTCTCCTATGTTTACTTCATAATTCTGACATGAAAATATTTTGCAGTGTTTCCAACACATGCAAACGTACTCTTGTGCTACCAGAATGTCCAGGTACAGGAGCAGTATCGCGAGCGCGGTGTACCGAGACACAGTAAACGCAGTGGATGCCAGCTGACGTAAAAAGTTTAGAAAGGCGGTAGTGATGGTAGTGATGGTTGCACATGCTCTGCAGAGAAATACAGTTTAGCACAGTCAACCGGCTTCTTTCAACAAAAAAAAAACACCTTAAAACTCAAGCAGCACAAATCTGGCTGGAAACAGAGCTTCGGACCAATTAAAAAAAAAAAAAAACACTCTTATACTGAAGACCGAATAGTGTGTGTTAACAAGGAGGCTTCAGACATGACACCGTGTATTTGGGTTTTCCATAGAACCAAAGTTATCATTATTTTTTAAAACATGTACATTGTATTGCTGGGAATGATGTCGCAAAAATGCACAACTAAAAACGCGTGCATTTTTATATTTATTATTATTATTATTATGTCGTCACAGAAACAACCAAAAAAAAAAAAGGAAAAAAAAGCATAACACATGAATGTGTGGCATTTCTTTGCCCATGTGACTTTTTCCCCACCCCCAACTCCAATGCTTGCATAGTTGGTGTAAATTAAATGAAATTCAGTTCATATTTCCTTAGTTGTGCTGAAAGAATACGTCACGCTATACTGCACAATCCTGAGGCCTATATAAAATGTTAATGCTATAAAGCTCTTCGGCATTTTACTTTATAATACACACACACACACACACACGCCGTTCTGAGGGCTGCTAGAAAGTATATTTTAGACCTGTGGGAAACATTGTTTTGTATATTTTGAGGTCCAAACAGAACCATTCATATGCGTCTTCTAGCACGTTAAAAAAAAAAAAAAAAAAAAAAACCTACCAATTTTGATTCACTTGGAATTGTAGAAGATTAATTCCGAAAGATAAGCTTGATGAGTCTGAGAAAATTTGGCAACCCTAGTTTCTCATCTCGAAAGGATAAACAACTGACATTGAGGATGTAATTGAGAGAGAGGACACTCCCAGGGAAATGAGGCGGGGGAGACAGGGAGACAGGGGTGTATGGAACAGCTCAGAAGGGTTCTTAAGGCGGATTTCTCAACTCGTACTGGTGCAGAATTTTAGTCCATTACTAGTACTAAAGGTAATGACCTGGATGAAGGGAAGGGAGAACAGGAGGCAGGTATGCGAGTTGAGAGTTGATGAATCAGCCTTAAAAACCTCTTGGACGGTCCCTGACTGAATAACAGCATGACGGAGCACATGTGCAGGTACAGGTCCTAACAAAGTCAAGTCGACGAACGCATGTATGAACTTAATTGTGGTTTTCCTCGAGAGTCTCGCGTCTGCCCCGAGCTTCTATCAAGTGTTCAGTCAATAAAGCCGAACAACTGTACAAGCTCACATCCTGTATCTCCTCCAGCTAAACGTGATGAGTGAGAACGAAAACACATCTACTGACTAACAGCAACTCGGGAGCCGTTTTTTCTCAAGAGCTTCTTCCTGCTCTGCTCAACCTGATCTCAGCCCAGATCTCTCTTTTTTTTTTTTTTTTTTTTTTTTTACTTTTAACAATACAAAAAAAAAAATTAAAAAAAATCTTGAGTGGCAGTGATTTCTTTAAAGCTTTGTTTAACGGCCTTGGGTTTAGGTAGACGAGTGTCTCACTGCCATATGCGAGCTCTGGAGGAGCTGAGAAAAACGAGAACGTGGTCCGTGTGGAGTTTTACAAAAAATAAAAAATAAAGTTGCTGGTGATATAACAAGCATCTTGGGAGTTCGGTACCATGGCAAGCGATTGATAAAGGCTTACAAATAAGTCAAACTAAAACGTAGCGCTGTAGTGCGGTCCAAATGCTACAAAAGTGCATCAACATCGCATCAATGCTGGTTATGTTTTTAATCAGAAATAAAAAACAACTGAAATAAAAGCTAACGCATCTGTTTTTCATTACAATACAAAATGGTTAGCTGGGAATTTACAGAAAGCTACCGCAAGCATGATGCGTGACACTGGCGAAATAACCATCGCTACCCATCGCTTGGTAACCAACAGCGTCCTGACGGCGTTAATCAGTAGGTCTGATCATCACGAAGCCGGTGGATCCGAGTGTTTTTGTGAACAACTGTTTACTTAAACATGAGGTGTCTTCTTTTATTGCACAGACTGCAAGTGTGTTCTGTGTATAATCGATGTGTGCGTGTGTGAGAGAGTGTGAGAGAGAGAGAGAGCTGCTCCGTTCTCTGACGGCGCTCTCACACATCAGCTGTGCTCACTTCCTCTCCCCTTTTCAGCAGAATTAAACGCTACACCTCTGACTCATGTTATCAAAGCGAATCGATTAGCGGATGAGGTAAACAGAAACTGCTTGTTGCACTGAAACCAAAGGAAATGCGCAGCAGTGGTGCATTTACCGAGACTGATTTACTGAAGCAAACCAGCAATTACAATCAACCACTGTGCCACAATGTCTTATCTTATGAGTAATTCGAGTATTTTCAGAGTCTAAACTAAGGCTAACCGTACGGGCCCGGCATTCACACTAGCACTGTGCAACATGCAGATAAATAATATTTTGTGTTAATAGTTTGATCGGCTCCACTGATCCCCTTAGCTCTGGTTGTCTAGACACTTTTTTTTTTTTTTTTACTGTGGTTAAGTAACGTGAAAAGAACTTTAAAAGCTGTGGCCCTGAGTTTTAAGAGGACCTTTAATGCATAATTCATTTTTAAACAGGGATGACGATCACCGGGAAAAGCAGATACGATATAATCACTGGTAGTATCGCGATTTTATAAATATCCCGGATCAATATTATTATTATTTAGATTTTTAGAGTGCGCAACCTGTAGGATTATAGAGGAACTGCAACATTTCACCATCTCAAATGCAAACATGCATAAATTAAATAAAAAACTATTTAAGAAAAGAAAAAATAGTGATTTTGGTGTTGGATGAATTGAAACATAGAAGAAATACTAGACATAACTCTCTCTATAGGCATTTTTAGTCATTCACACGAGTCTCCTGTGTCCTGTTGTAGTTTTTTTCGAGTCTTTTTGCCACTTTTCCATTTTTGTTTTGGTCGAGGCGAGGGTTACAAATGTTGAAAATTTTTCCTAACTGATAGACTAACACTCACTCAGTCATCGTCTACACCGGTTTATCCTGTATACAGGGTCATGGAGCGTAGAGCCTATCCCAGAAGACTTAGGGCACGAGGAAGGGGACACCCTGGACAGTGTGCCAATCCATCGCAGGGCACACACACACACACACACACACACACACTCTTTCACACACTATAGGCAATTTGGCAATTCCAGTCATCTTAATCTGCATGTCTTTGGACTGTGTGAGGAAACCAGAGTATCAGGAGAAAACCCACCAAGCACGGGGAGAGAACATGCACACACTCCAGGCACACAGACCCCGAGGTGGGAATCGAACCTGGACCCGTGAGTAAAATCTTATTTAATTCTGCGCAGAGCTTTGATTTGCTCAGCAACACAAACACACTTTCTCTCTCTCGATCAGACACGTACACACACAGACCCGTCTGTGAATAACTCCGCCCCTCTTCGCTCACACATCGCATAAGACGGTTCATGCTGTTGAACGGTCAGTTTAATGACGGTGTTTTAAGATCAGCAGCGATCAGTTTCGTGACAGAGCTTTCTGAACAAAAAAAAAAAAAAAAGGAAAAAAATGGGGAAGGAAGTCGATTGTAAGCCTGTTCACGAAAGGAATCACGAAGACTCGAGTTGCACAATTAATCAGACAAAAATCTAAATGGCAATACAGACCTGAACAATGATTCAATTGCAAAAGAACTGCAATTTGTTACAAGTAATAAACGCGCAGTCTGTCAATAATTTGTATTTAGTCAATAAAAAGTACATCATCTTGAGGTGATAAAGAAATAGCGGCAAACATCCTTTTAACGAGATCATTTGTGCCATAATTTGGTGTCAGCCTGAATAAATACGTTTCAATACAGAAGGGGTAAGTTTAAGAAATTCACTAAAGTTTCGTGCCGTCCTAAGCAGAGACTCGACTCTTTAAATATGAATAAAAAGTTATTAGCAAGCATGTGAGGATGGCTTTTACAAAAGCAGGAAATAACTTTTTAATGCCAGTTAACTGACTCATGATCGATCATTGAGATCTCTAGTCAAGACTTAAACAAGCCGATTACATTTTCCCCTATTGTGACCTCATACGAGAAGGGGCCTCCCCCTCCCCGCCCCTACACTGTTGCTCAGAGAGGTGGGCTCAGGGGTAGCTCTTTAACACAGACACTGAAATGCCACATTTGGAAAAGGAGTGAAAATAAGAGTGATGTATGAGAGATGATATGTATATATACATTTTTTTAAAAAAGCATTATCTGAGAGGTATATATTTCATTTTATTGGCATATATTTCGGCTAGAGTATTAACAGGCACTTTGGGTGAGCTCTGAGACCTGGGTCCACTTTTAAGTGAAAAAAAAAAAAAAAGGAAAATACAGTCCTTTAAGTTCTGAATAAACAGGAGCTAGAACAGAGAGTTTGTTGAGGTAGAAAAGAAAAAAGAAAAAAAAACGGAAGCATTTTCCTCCTCTGAATGAAGCGAGTCACATTCGTAGCAACGACAGCATGACATACGTTTTCCTTTATTTATAAAACTACTATGGATCACTTCACCTTCACTAGGATTCATAGAGGGGAAAAGGGGGGGGGGGGTTTACACACCTCGTTTGTGGAGCCATCCCTCCTTCACGATCACCACGTCCGTCATAGTGGACAAGAGGAAGACAGTCAGCGTCTCAGAGGGAGAGCAGCAGCTCCGAAGCCCGCGATCTCCTTCACTTGGGCGAGGAGCCTCTTCTCAAAAGGTTACCTGGACGAGCAAAGATCACAAAACACGTTACACACAATACGAATGTCGCATCATAAAAAAATATTTTTAAACACGTGAACAGTGTAAAATTATATCTGCTTTTTTTCAGTAATAGAAAACGGTGTTTATTTAAAGAACATAAGACAATCGACTGCGTCGAGACGCGCGTTTCGTCTGAATGAGAAGCAGAGCCGCTGTTGCACCACCGAGCGCTTTATTCCTCCGACACCACCAGCAGTTTCATGGAAGAATTACACATTGAACTTTTATCCTTTTATATGTTTATTTAATGTTGTGAAACATCTGCCAGACAAGTTTGTTCCTGTTATCGCTTACAAATATACCAGCTATAAACAGTAGTTCCTGTCTTCTACACCAGCAGCAGCAGCAGCATGGGGACGTAATACGAGGGCTAGTCAAAAATGATCCGCACGCTCTGGCCGTAGAATTAACTGAAATTTTTGGAAAAGACAAATAGATAATTTTTTCGACATCGTCTCCTTGCTTTTCAATACACTTTGTCCATCCGTCAACAAGCCGTCATATTCCCTAAATAAAAAAAAAAATGTTTCAGGCTGAGCTGCGAGCCACGAATGCGTTTCCGTCTTCACTTCTTCATCAGAAGTGAATCTTCGTCCTCGTAGGGCTGCTTTCAAGGAACCGAACCGATAAAACTCTATGGAGCGTGATCAGGACTATAGGAAGGATGCTTTAATCCTGATCTGTGATTTGTGTTTTAACCTTGATGGCACGAGCAAAGATGCATCGATGTGCACATTTATGTCGTTTCAGAGAACAAACAGTTCACATTTCGGTCAGACAAAAAAAAGTAATAAATCACATGTGAACCGTCAGATCAAAAACAAAAAAAAACCTAAAAATAACGGAAGTTAACAATTTGGTTTATAATAATAACGCTGCTTAGACACCACTGTATATTTTAAATAGGTTTAAAATATAGGTAATCTTGGTAATTTGTTCCTGGAAGCATGCTTGTAATCCAAAACACTCGTATATCAAAGTGAATTTCCCCAAAATACATATTTGAAACTCAGATGATTCGTTCCACAATCCAAAAATATTCAAATAAAAATAATTAATACAAAATATTAAGTAAAAATACACATCGGTTTATCGGTTTAAGCAGTGTTAAGTGTGTGTGTGTGTATTTCAAAGAGAAACTCGCACTGAATTATCAAGATTTCTAAACAGCAGGGTGTTATTTCCCTAGTAAGAACAGATACGATCACTCATCACTAAATGTTATTCTTGTGAGTTGTGACAGCGGGTTCAGTTCTGATCATCGAGTCTGTCATTGTTGAGGACCTTGTTGTACAGTTGACCACCCCATCCCCCATCCTCCTCCCCCCACCTAGGGTTGGGTACCGAAAACCGGTGCCAATTCGGCACCGGTACCTATATAACCAGTATGTACCGGACCGAAACAGAACGCGAATATCGGTGCCTCATTTCGGTGCCACTTAAATGCCTGAACTGTTGATTGAATGAATCTGATGCTTATTACAACTGTGTCATCAACACAAAATTTAAATACTGCATTCATGGGGTGTCGGAAATTATTGTAAAAATAAATTATTTCCTTAATTAGAAAAATCTTGAGAACTTCGGAAAGCTTTGATGATACAAATTCAAAACATTGTTGCAGTAATGTTACTGTACATTTTATTTTTGTAGATTAAAAGTTTATTAGATTAGATTAAAAAATTAAAAGCACAAATCATCAGGAAATGAGACC
>JAOVVA010000002.1:7780982-7804921 GCA_028565275.1 Leiocassis micropogon | reverse complement strand
ACACGGAATAAAGTTAAAAGCAGAGGGATGCACCGTGTTTGACAGCTTGCGGACAACAGCTGGCACTATCGGTGTGGGTGACCCCAGACCCAGTCATACCAACCGTAGCAAAAAGGAGTCCGCCGATTATGATGACGACAGCAGCCTTTCCGCAGGTTAGTCGTAGGCTAATGTAATGTTAATTGTAATGCAAATCGTGCATTCATGCTAACAAATGGTCAAACGATTTGTAAATTACTAATGTAATATGGATTCTGTTTATAATTATGGCTTTCCAGCTAGTACAAGCAGTACTACAACAGTGACCCCATTTACCATTGCAAAGAAGGCTAATTTGACTAAGGAGAATTATTTTTTTTTTGTTGTTCAATAAAAAGGTATTCTTGAGTCATCCACCATCATTTTGTGGCTTTTGTAAAGTATCGGTTCAGGTACCGTTTTAAAAGTATCGATTTCGCACCGGTATCGAAAAGAACCCAAACGATACCCAACCCTACCCCCACCCCCCTCGAAGTCGCGGTTTAAAGTTTGCGGCCTCAGTCGTTCGCAGATTTTGCTTTAGAATCTAAGTGATAATCGTTCACGGAAAACCCCCACGACTTTGGGGAAACCGCAAGTATCATCCTCTGTGGCTATTTTTTCGTGGCAACATATAACCATTTTTTATGCGTTTTAAACACTAAACTAATAAGAACTATCATTTATCTTTTTTTTTTTAGTAGGGAGAACACAAAGCAACCGTAGAGGGAAAAAACAAACAAAAAAAAACACAGCTTGGGATGGTGAATTATTATTGTATTTACCCTACAGTGCTTATACCAAAGAAAACGTGACTGCATGAATTTCAATACATACAGGGGTATTTTATTTTTTTTTACATATTTACATATTTTGGGGATAAACTATAAAAGTCACCACATCCCGAAAACGAAAAAAAAAATAAAGGTGCTCTAGAAACTAAATCCAAATTTTATTCATCTCATACACAAGTCAAAAACAGTGAAATGTCCGCAAATTTCGAGGGGTCGACTGGACTCCTGTTACATTCACACTGAAATATCTGGATCTCAAAAAGCCAGTAAATATTTCAAACCGGTACTTTTGAATAACAATGAAAAAACTCCCTTTATTTCTCTACATCACCACCTGCTTACAGTACATCACTGCGCTTCACTACTGCAAGTATCAAGGTAGAAAAGATTTCTCAGTACGCCGGACTGCCGGTCTGATTCATGTCTGAAACGCTGGCCTCCCAGGACCTCCTTTAATGGACCCAACCTATGGAAATCGAGGTCAGGATAGTACAGTGGATGTGGCAATAACTTGCAGCCTTAACTAGTTCCTGTAATGTGCAAGTGTTGTTCGTGAATGTGTGAATGCCACTTTCCACAGACAGATGCGTCTCTTCTGCAAGTTCTCAACAACTTATCCGTCGATTTTCAAGATTCACGGGCACGACTGCTGTGGGATTTGAGAAACCTCATTGCTGGATGTACAGCCTTCTTTAAAATGTTTGACCTATTCAAATGTTTTCCTGAGGTCGAGAGTCACATTCAGGTCGTCTGCAGATGGCGATCGCTTTTATGTCTTCATTCATTCGTGAGAAATTTCATCACAAGTCCCGGTTTGACTTGAACGCCCCTCGTATAAACACAAGCCTAAAAATAACAGCTCATTAATCTAAAAAAAAAAAAAAAAAAAGGAAAAAAAAGTCGAGGCACTTGGTTGTTGCAGGATCTCAGTGGAGAATTATAGCACCAGAACCGCTGCACCTGCTTCCCAGTGGGGAAATGTTTCAATTTGCTCCATAATTTGAGCATTTGTTAATTTCAAGACAGAACCAACTACCAGGAACTGTTCAGTTACCTTCCAATTTATCTTGATCTAATGCAACAACAATACATTGTGTAAGGGAGGAAGAGAGAAATAAATAAATAAATAGTCCAGGACAAGCAGACAGTCTGTGTTTGTAATGATTTTTTTTTGTTTGTTTGTTTTTGAGATCATTAATATTTAGCTACTTGTTTGGACAAGTAATTGATCGTTAGATTGTAGGTGAGTTTTGGGGAAACAGTTACTATACGTGGTCACCTGAGACCATAAATAGTAAAAGAAGAAAAAAACAACAACAAAAAAAATTGTATGAAATTGTTCTGGTGCACTGGAGCTGTGAGTCATGGGTACACCGTTGATATGACCGGATTGGATTTTTGCACATTGCCTTTTTTCCATTCAATACAATTCCACAAACCTAATGTTTACTGTCTAAAGTTTAATAAAATTTAAATTGCTATACAACTCTTTTTTTTTTTTATTGTTTACATGCATGTCTTGTATAAAGTTTTATAAAACTTGTATATATATACTTGTATAAAATGTTTTAGTTTTTGTTCCCCCACTCCAGGCCATTAGGTAGCAGTATTGCAACTGCAATAAACTCAAAAGATGAAAGCAGGGTGGATTTTCGTTTTAGGAACTCTGGTAAGCTCATCTGAACAATTTAGGTAACGTTAAGCATTTATTAAATCACATATATATTACTGCACAGTGAAATGTTTTTTGGTAGTCTGAGACTTGCCTATCACTTGCCTGAATGAGCAGATGCACTTTTATTTTCACCCCCCGCAAGATAAGCTTTGCAGGCAAGTGTGATAAAAGCATCTTCTGTCAGCTGAGAATAGGGATCTGAGGGTACCCGGTTTGGGTAAACCCGTGCCAACTGTAGCCTCAGGTTTCCATTTGCCATGTTGTTGTGTGTGTATGTGTGTGTGTGTGTGTGTGTGTGTGTGTGTGTCTGTTCTGTTCTACTGCGAGTTTTTCTGCTCACCACGGCTGTAAAGAGTGATTACCGAGTTCCCGTACCCTTTCTGTAAACTTGGATCTGTCATCCAAGGCGTTCTCGTTCAGAGAACTGACAATCGCTGCCTGTGTAACCTCTAAAAAAACTTTGAAAACATGGATGATGTGTGTGCACATTAACCGACACTCTTGACCTGTTTGCGCATCTGTATGATTTTAAGCATCGTCCTGCTAGTGTAGTATTATTGAAAACCGAGCGCAAAATCTTTTATTCTAATAGTATAATCTATCATTACTATCAGAGTAAAGGAAGTGCCAAGCCCTGCGTCACTTCAATGCTGAAAGGCATACGTTTTTGGCAGCTGGTAAATTTGTAGTGCGGTTACATAGAGTCACGCTCAAACACGGTTTCCTCGGCCGATGAAGGAAGAGGACCTCTATAGCTGACACAGGCTGAAACGGAGACGTGTTGAGCGTCCGCTCCCTCACAGGAAGCCATTAGTCTGGAATGGACAGCGGCTGAGTTACGCCGGCCCCAAAAACCAAAAAGAAAAAAGAAAAAAAGAAAACTTCTCTTAGCGTAAGAATTCAGAGGAACCGTTACAAACCTATAGCAGTTTGGTCACTGTGGAAAAGGTTCAATGGTGACTGAACAGGAAATTTAAAGCGACTCGACACACTAAGCACACACACACCACCAGGCCGCAACTTCAACTTTCATGCACATAAACAATTAGCCACTTCCACATCGGTCTCTCCGACTCAGTGGGACTACATGCCATGCAGCCGTCTGTCTGATCACCCACACGGTCTCGAAAGAAAACCTACTTCATGACAAGGCAGTTTCGTCAGACTTCACATAAAGGACACGGTTAGAACTAACTATAAAATGTCAACATTCACTTGGTTCCCTAATAGGACATTCATCAGGGTTCTTACACCAAGGTTGCCGTTTTAAAGTCTCTGTAATAAAGAATACAAAAACTTACATGATACTTCACCAGAAATTATGAGCTGCTCTTATATAAAAAAAATAATAATAAATATGTGCTGTTTTATTATTATTATTATTTTGATGAGGAGGAATGAACAGCACCATGATATTATATTTATATAAAACCTGGTATTTAGCATGGTTTGCATTAATGATTGTACATCCAAGCAGATGACATTTAAATGTGTAAAGTTAAGGGAAATAGCGGTCTTCTTTATAATTTTGTGAAATCCAATCACCAGTAACATGTCCGGCGCAGCTCACTTGCACATAGCAGCACATAGAGAGAGAGAGAGAAAAAAGTTTCAATTATTTTGACTCGCTACGATTCCAAATAAATTCTTAAGAATTAGTTAATTCACTCGTCATCTTACTGCTTACCCTAATCTAGGAGCGGGTTAAAAGGTGGGTTATACCCAGGACAAGGTGCCAATCCATCGCAGGGCAGACATGCAGACATGCTAAGCACTGCGGCTCCATGCAGCCTAATCCTTAACAATATTAATTATTAATGATTAGACATGCATAGAGTAATTTTAAGTTTTAGGTTGATTGTCCATGACAACTATCAGAGTTCATCATCCAAAAACAGCCAAAAGTTCCAAAAATCATTTAACTGTACTGCAGAGTTTTAAACAAACTATTTTAATTTATTATAAAAATGTCCATTTCAAGTCCAATGATTAACCACAATGTAGAGTTTAACCATCGCTGCTCTACAGGATCATGTAAATGACTAGCTGGTTATACCAACAACAGATAGATAATCTAGTCTGGTTAACTGGTTGTCCAGCTCACCGTTACTAAACCAGATGGAAAGTAAACCATGCAACTGTTTATTATTAGGGTGTGTATCTGGACAAGAGAGAAAAACCAACGTCAAATATCTGTAAAATTATAAGCAATGAAAGGTACATCCACACTCACAGGATGACTGCATGGTCACAATATAACAAGGTGCAAGTAAGTACCGCTCATATCACACCTTAGTTCACTTTCCTGAAAGTGTGTGTGTGTGTGTGTGTGTGTGTAGAGCTTGAAGTCCTGGAGAAGTCATGAAAAATGATGAACATTTCTTGATCATAAAGTTTATGAACATTTCTTTGAGCTGCTTCGTAAAAAAATTCAGTTTCAGTTGGATTTTATTTTCAACAACAAAAAGCTCTGACCCAGTAACCTGGATAAACTCCCGTAACATTGTGCAGTTTGGGAGAAATTATTTAATTAAATTAAACTTAAAGTTTTTTTTTTAAACAGTCCATGGTTCATTATGATCATATCTTTTTTTTGTTTTTTTCTCATTTTAGAAAAGTTACATAACTTTGCTCATGCTTATAATTCAGTTATAATTCTTTGAAAAAAAAAAGAAAAAAAAGAAAATTGGAATTGACAAAAAAGAAAATCAATCAGTTTCTTTTTCAAAATCAGGCTTTGAAAAAAACAAAAATTGTTTATTGGATGAGAAAACTACAGTCGGTGTATCTCTAGTAACAGCTCTAAATCGTCAGTCAGCCGAGGCATTTTCTTCCAGTGTACAGTCAGAGCGGCTAAATGATTACTTTAATTTGTCCTCGTTAATGGGTTTGTTTTTGATAATTAGTACAAATGAAAGAAAATAGCTTATCGTCCGCAATGTGAAAGCCCCGAGTTTGTTTCTCAGTCGATTCCCCTCACCAAGCCACAGGGGGTTACACCCTTGGGTGTAAATGTAGCTCAGGTATATCAAGGTGAGAAAGGCTGCCGGCCCAGACATCATCAGCTCCAGGCTCCTTAAACCCTGTGCAGACCAGCTGTGCAGCAGATTGCTGTACATTTTTGGTCTGAGCCTGAAGCTGGAGAAGCTGTGGAAGACATCTGTGTGTGATACCTGTATGAAAGGTGCCTCATTCCTTGATACACCAAAAGACTTATAGCAGACCAATAGCACTGACCTCAGACCTGATAATGACGTTTGAGATTCTGGTGCTTAACCCATCTCCAACCTCTGTTGAGCCCATCAATCGATCCGCCGATACGCCGAGAGTTTATCGTGACAGCCGTGTTAAATGAGTTTGGGAGTACACACCGTGTCACACCACCATCACCAGCTCTGGCGTGTGAGTGTTGACATTAGCAATATCGTAACTTCATTTACAGGATCTGTGTGGACAATATTCATTTGCACTCGCTGCACAGATTCTTCACACTCAAACAAACACTCTCTCGGTTTCATTTTTTGTAAACCCCCCCTTTTTTTTTTTTAAATCTAGGCATTTGGAATTAACACCATTTCACACTATTACGCATTTTAGTCGGTCGCATGCTGACTCCGAGCGCCTTGGTGTTTTTACATGCCGTGACTGTTTTCTTCTTTCTTTCACTTGTTGCCATAACACAGGGTAAACTCTGTAAGCAAGTATTTAAATCCACTCCCACATCTACACTTTCGGTTTGGGGTGAAACATAGCAGAAAAACTCACATCTCGTATCGTACCACAGGTGCTGAGTCGAAGACCGGATCGTTTTAAGGGAAAAAAAAGAAGATTTTGCTTTGTCTTTATTAACTTTAAGAACACCAACAGTTGTTGGTGATGACCAATGTTTAAGAAAACTCTTAAATAAAATATTCAGTGGTGCAGCGCTAAAATGCTCGCCACGAGCATCATCCAGAGTTCACGAGTTTGAGTTCCCAGGTGACGCTACAGCAGTGTGTATGTGTGTGTGTGTGTGTGTGTGTGTGTGTGTGTGTGTGCCTAAGAGCCGCCGTTCGGCAACTTCACACGCATTGGAGGAAGCACGTGCTAGCCCACGTTCTCCCTGGTTGGTAGGCGTCGCTGATGTGACATGAAGGGTGGGAACTGGACACAACTAAATTATTTAATTACGCACTCATCAATTGATAAACTATAATCCAACATTATTATTGACCTATTTTTTTTTTATTTATTTAAAATAATTCAAAGCAAAAGTCACACAGTTCGAGTTTTAATACTGATGATGTTATTTGACCTGTTTTTAATTGGAGTGGCACTGCCTAAGCGGGATTATCAGATCACACTGGCAACCATGGCGATCACGCGATGAGTGTGCGAGAGTTCAGGGTAGCAAAAATAACATTTGTGCGAGTTTGAGCACACTGAATCATGTGTATATATACACATACATACATACATACATACACATATACACACACAGTCAGCCAAAAACACCTATAAATATACACATCATTAAAATATTTTAATAGTAAACTGCTATACACTATATATTGATATAGATGCTAATATTATGATAATATATAATATTATTAACATTATATAAATATAATATACATCATACTATTTTTGTATTATAAGTGTGTAATGTTGGAACAAAGAAATGAAATACTGGTTAGAGAAAAAAAAAAACAGATGATTCAGTTATCTCTCAAACACTGATGTTTAACAAATGTTACATTTAAAATCTCCCGAATGGGGCGGGCACTGCAGGCAGTGGGGAATGGGGGGGGGGGCATGGTAATTAGACTGGGGTGTGGCATCCTCAGGTCCGAAAATCAACTGCCTATAGATCCTTAGCCGCCGGAGCCACCACTCTCACAGCTTACATTTAATGTATTCTTGTACACTACAGTAGTTCCCCTTAAAGTTTTTTTATCCAAACCTGCATCTAGAAGCTTTTTATAAATGACATTCAACATGCAAGTCATCTTATTTATCAGTATTAAATACGGCATTATCACACACACAATAACACGAGGTAACCTTGCTGCAATTATGGGAAGCCACTAGGGTCAAACTTTGTCATATTGATCTGCGTAAAAAAAAAAAATAATAATAATAATAAATAATAATAATAATAATAATAATAAAGTAATGCGTTAAAATTTCTAACTTAACCACATATATACACACACACACACACACATATATACACACACACAATATATATATATTTTTTTGCGCTCAGAAATGAGACTCAAAATGATTGGATTTTATTACATCACAGTAAAAGTAAAAGTGTAGTTGGTGTAGTCTCTTACTTATAAAATATTCTTGCTTTAGCAGGTTGAGGAAGTAAAGGGTAAATCTTTTTTTTTTTCCTTTTTCTTTTTTTTAAATGGCAGAATTGTCACCTTTTATGTTTCGCATTTATCAGAATCCATCCCCAGCAATGTTGCCTCGTCACTTGTCCTTAATTTCATTTTCTGTGTCTTACACTCCCCGTGATTATTTTATTGTTTAAAATCCACCGTCTTAACACACCTCAGTCCAACTCGCAGATAATTTCCTCGGCACGATTAACGCTCTTATTTGCGGCTGTAAAATATACTTAGTGCGTGCACATGAGGTTCAGCCACAGACGACGGGTGTCTCCTGTTTGTGTCACAATTTAGCATCGTCTGCAAGTTTCCACCGTGCAGTCTCGCTAGCTTCACTTCAGTGAAAGCACTGCCACACTTGACTTTGTTTGGGTGTGCCTGCCCCCACCTACGACTCACTGTTTCCTCAAAAGCACCACACACACGAACATCATGTAAACAATAGGAAACTGCTTTGGAAGGTGCGCCTTAATTTTGTGTCAGAGAAAAAAAAATTCGTTACATAAGTGATGAATTAGTCAACTGGAAAATCTCACCATTAGTCACCACCTCGCAAACCTTCATGCCTACTGATGCAAAGTGGACACAGGGACTAGAAACCAGGCACACACACACACACACACACAGTACTAGACTGATATTAGGAGCTCTGACAGTAAGATTGATCTTTAATATTGTATTATGAACAACCAACAGATGCTTACTGAACTAATGCGCAAGAGTTGAAGAGGACTGAGACATCCAGGAATGACGTCCTTCCCCAAATGTGTCTCCAAGCATTCATTCATGCAAGTTATTACACAAATAGGGCCAGTAATAGAGGTGTGCGTTTCATTTTGTTGTTGTGATACTATTACTCTGATGCAGCACCTGGATTTCTCCATTATAATTTTTTTATTTATTTATTTTAATCCTAATTTGGCCATGTCCAATTCCCATCCATCTAATTAGGGCACTTCCCTGAAGCTAAGGCTACCAACCAGGTAAGACGCGAGGTTAACATGCGCTTTCTCCGACGCACAAGAAGCCACTTGCTGCTCATGCACCATTAGGGGGCGACATAACACATACAGTGCTTAGATAGTTTTGTTAATTTATGGTGTCATTTAGCCAGTCAGCTAATTAGGTGTCATTTAGCCAGTCAGCTAATTAGGTGTCTTACCTAAGGAGCTAGTTAGTTCTGTTAATCTATCTTGCGTATATGTAGTATCGCGGTTCAGTATCGTGTACTGAACTGTATATGGTTAAAATGATAAAAGCCTACTTGACTTGAAAAAATGCGCCATCTCCCCCCTTCCAAGCTGACGGGTGCTCCCTGATTGGCTAGTGTCTCTAACAGATAATCTCCGCCCTATCCAATCTGCTCTCTTTTGACTCCCCGCTACAGATGGCTATAGCATCGATCGAAATTGCGATCTCCGAATGATTGGCAAACCGTATCCGATTTGACCCGACTTGAGAGTCGAGGGAACAGAACCAGTCCAGAGAAGAGGACGATGACTAGTAATATGTCCTGATTCTAGAACAGCTTCTGTTTGTGCGCACACACCTTCTGGTGATGAAATGTGTCCGATCGGATGCGCTCGGAGTCACACTGAGGAGCTTCAGGGAACTTGAATGCAATTATGATTTTAACTCGAGCTGTGCAGTATAATACAAACAGACTGTCGATTGTGATTTTAATTTAATTCAGTAGCACTAATGTTTAGTGTTTCTGCTTTGTCTCAAGCAGCTGTACTTCTTAAACTGTCTTAAAATAGTACTTGAAATATATAACAAACACTGAAATACCACGTATTTCGTGTTGTTGATTGTTTAAACGTCATGTCTCATCTATTTTTTTTAATCCCCCCCCATAATTTTCTGCTTCATGCTCCAGTCCAGGAGGACATAACCTCAAAAGAAGAAGTGGTGACACTACTCGAGTATTTGCAAAAGATGCAAGCTGTTGGTGTTGCCCGCCATGCTGTGGCATATTTTTTAAAGAATTAGTTTTAGACCACTTATCGTTTGTAAGCGTCCCGAAATCATGAATACTGAGAACTGACCCATTCATTCGAATAAAAGGAACGTGTTAATGCAGACTGAAGACACACACACACACACACACACACACACGTACGTACACAACATCCGCATCTAAAAACGCTTTGAAAAACAGAGACTTTTTCTACTTTCCAAAATACTTGGGAGCTGTGCAATGACAAGGAAGTTGCAGGATACACTCGGATTTTTAGGACACGAAGGATGCCGTTGACTGGGTAGTTCTTGTCACATGACCTGCGACATTTCTGAAAATTTGGGATTTGTTCATCAAACGGACACACCAGACGCGCACTCGCAGTAGAGAGCGTGTCCGTTCGATGAACAAATCCCAAATTTTCGTTTAAAATCACGAACTTGATTGGACAACAGACGTGACGTGTGAAGAGTCCCTTAGGGAAACGAATGTGAGTGGCAAATTTAACAACAAATAAAAAAAATGAAAAATTTAATTGCTTGCAACTTGATATAAATTCATATTTATTTAATTATGCATGTGCTCATGAAAAACTCATCACTTTTTACAGGCTGAAAAAAATGTGTTTTTCTTATAAAGGAACTTGTCTTTTAAAATACTAGCGTTTGAGAGACTTGAGCTTCTCTAGTGGCAGGATAAAGATCTGTAGTTAGAAGATGGTTCACACAGAGAACACGGAGTTCAGCTGAGAGGAACAGAAATGAAAAGAAAAAAAGCAAGTAACATCGGTGTACAACGGGCCTGAAACCCAAACACTGTGCTACCGTTAAACACAGCCGTCTCTGCGTTACCAGCAGCTAAATGCCTGCATAGCTGGCAGCGGGCCAGCAGCAACTGAATGAACTCAATACCCTGACTCGGGTTCACATGGTCTACGGCAGCTTTGAGGCCTCCGCCCTCTCTCTCTCCCTCTCTCTCCAATCATTCATCATTCCAGTCCGGCCTGCGCGAGTCGGCCCCATTCAATCTAAATCAGTGCCTCATGGCTCAGACTTAACCACGTCCTGGTGGAACAGTTTTTTTTTTTTTTTTTACACTACCGCTACAACGTGGAAGAACTTTAAGGCAAAAATGAGTCATCACAACTGCAAAGTGCTGAAGCACCGACAGACGCATCATATCTGGGGAAACACTGGAGTAAGAATAGCCCCATGCATACAGTGTGCATTAATGGAAAACTCCACTCTGAACTAACTTCTCTTACAAATCATTATATGATCTTAACTTTTTATTTATTTAAATCAACATGGTCATGTCAGTCAAATTTTCTCATACCCCATTCGACTACAGATACCAGTAGCTGTTGCTTTATCTCTTCATATACAGAGTGAGAGAGATACAGCGTTGCTTAAGTCCTTCTAATCTGTCCAGTTCTCTCACCTCATTATCTTTACTCTCTGCTCGAACAGATCAACTTTCAAAGCGTCTACTTTCATGCTAATTCCACCATCAGCACTCGTCATCCCGTCTCTGTTGTAACTCGTAATTGCGGCACTGCAGCCCGCTACTTTGAGTCTGATGTTTGCTGTCTCTGCTACTTCTACAACACATTTCTCATTTACATGCCCAAATAAAGCAGATCTTGCTTTTTTTTTTTTTTTTTTTTTTTAGGAGCCTACCAGTCTTCCAGGTGGAGAGGTTTCGTTTAAGGTATGGCTTAATCAAATGGATAACGTTACGGAAGCTATTAAAAACAAAAACAGTTTGAAGTGGCTTAGTTTTACAAGTCGCAAGTTCCTTATCAGCCATTAGATGGAATTGTGAACCATGCTCAGCCATTACAGCATAATTACCTAGTTTGGGAGTGGAGATGCTTAGTCTGTGGTAAAATGAACAAAAACAAAGAAAAAAAGGAATCAAACCTCAACAGAAGCACGGCACAAAAATTTAACGTGTAAACAAGAACGAGCAGGGAATTCCCAAAAATAAACACGCCCTGAAAAACAAACTCTCCGGACTATCCCGAATTTAAATGAAACAGGATATGATGCTACAGAGGCATCACTTTAATATTTCATGACGAGCCGACGTGACGCGACCCCAAAGGGTACACTGCTCTAAAGATGGAAGTATAATATGGTTGTGCACGCTCGAGCTTGCAGGGAATGTCTGGTTTTTGCCAATAAAACAATTTATTCCATTTTCCATGAACTCTCTGAGCGGCTTACACACTGTAGTAGGAGGTCAAGACATTATGCTCTCCATCAGACATGTTTACAAAAAATATATATATATAAAATTAAATTAAAAAAGGGCCGTAGTCGAGTGCATAATTAGTGCAACGTTACTTTTAGGCATTTCGGTTCCACGTAACAGAACCGGACAGCGAATTTCAGTAATCTTCTCCCACAACGATCTCAATAAAACCGTGCTCAAGTTCCTGAAACAGATCACTCAAGAGTGTGTTCTCCATGTCGAATTACATCAGGAAGATCTTCTAATGACAGTAAAAAATAAATAAATAAATAAAATTTAAAATAAAGTGACTACCATGTTTAGCTGTCCCGTGAGTGTGAATTAATCCATTGGCGGTCTCCTATTGGTGGCTTTCAGACAAGCATCGTAGCAGCAACTAACAGGATTCTATTAGAAAAGCCTTGCTATTGCTAGAACTCTGTTGCTGACTGTCTCGGGTCTCAATATCAATAAGGCTCCTTGGCACACCTGTGCAGATATGTTTGAATACCCTGAACGCTCTGTACCATAACCCAGGTAAGTATAGTACTCAAGTACCACAGAAGTGGGCAGTCACCACAGAGAACCCAATGCTTTGTACATTTTAGTGTTTTTTTTTTTTCCTGCTCCCGGCACACCTGATTTCACTATTCACAGGTTTGGTCCCACATTACACCGGGGTATCCCAGTGACGCAGTAGGGTCAGCTGACCTTGTTTTAAGGGAACCCAAGAAGAGGTCAGGGGGAGAACAACATGGTTCATCCATATCTGCAGAAATTCCTAACTTGAAATGTTCATAAGTCAGAGACTTCCTGTACTAAAACATAAATAAATAAAAGTGTATAACTGCTGTGTGGAATGTAACCTCAAACCTATATATTTAACTGTCTTGTTCAAAGATGGCGATGAAAGGATCATCTCTATGGCCTAAACGAAGAAACTAAAGTCTGCTTTTCAGGTTACTGATGAACAGGAGAAGCAATTAGACAGAAAAGATGCAAATGCATTTCTGAACTTTAAAATCTATTCTGCAATTGGTGACCTTATCTATACCGGAGCGGCGACTCTTTTTTTCCCCTTCAAACAAAAATCTGCCACCGACTGTATCAGAGTGTCTACTCATGTACAGAACATTATTACCAACGTAGGGAAGTGGAGGAGGTGGAAGTCAAACCTAGGCCCATTACGGGGCACTAAACCACCACCGTTTTCAACTCATGAACGAAGACGTGCAACAGGCTCGGAAACGTACCCAAGTCCCAACGTCATGAAGGGCGAGTCACACGACAAGGCCAGCAGCAGTTGTTTTTTTTTCCCTCTCCTTTCCTTATTGATGTTTAGGCCTGACTCCTGAGGCATGCCTACCCAACCGAGCACCAACAAACACACACACAGACACACAACAACCTCGACTGTGTGTGTGAGGAGATTTCAGGCAGCATTCCTGGGATTCTGCATGTCACTGACGGCACATTTGCGTCAACAGGACTCAGAGGAACTTGGAGACCTTTCACATATTAATGGATATGAAGAAAGAATGGAAGCGTGAGGGAGGGAAAACGCCTCAGCATCTTCAAGGCATAAATGAGGGCTGTTGAGGGGAGAAAAAAAAAAAACAGCCTTCATTAAGGAGTTTGGAGGAGACTTTAGATTGAGATCATGCGCTGTAAAAGAAAATAATATACAATGTTTTTTTTTTGTTTTTTAAAAAAAAGCACAAAAGCATACAGCATGCTAAGGAAGAACAAGAAGAAAAAGAAAGTAAAGGATTTTAGATTGTTCTTCCTGCTCCTTGAGACAAGATTCAAACAGTAGCATGCCTCCTCTATGTCCACATGCATCCATCTTCTCTGTTAAGGAGCACTAGGTGTGTATGTGTGTAAATAATACTCACTGTCTACTGCACTACACATACACAAGTAATAGTACATTAGGACATAGCAATGTAGTGTGTGTGTGTGTGTGTGTGTGTGTGTGAGTGATGGACAATAAATCAACTTAAATAACGACTACTTCTCACGGGTGTGCCCGAGAGGCCCAAAGACCAGAAGAAGAAAAAAAAAAAAACAAAGAAAAGAAAGAAAAACTTTTTTCCCCCATATGAAAATGACATTTGTATAATATAAAAAGGACTCACGCGCGCAGAGCCGAACAAAAAGTACTAGGCCTTAACCGTCCACGCGGCGGCCAGCGCGAGCGCGAGCGGACACAATGTAGAGACATGACAGATCAATACAGCACTCGGGCTGGGCGTACGCGCGCGCACACACACACACATATATATATATATTCACTTACACACACACACACACACACAGTTCCTGTTTACACACCTATGGGTCGTTCTTTATTGTCTTTAAATGAACCGTATGTCGTGCTCGGGCTACATGTAAATAGCATAGGTCTTTATTTATTAGCTTTATAACATCCCCTAGTATAATGAGTAGAAAAGGCCTCGCGCAGGAGCAGCCTGAGACAGGAGAACTGCATCCTACAGCACACGGTGTGTGTGTGAGAGAGAGAGAGAGCTGCACAAACCGCCGCGTCGCCGAGAAAACAGGCAAAAAAACTGGCACCTTACCTCGACGACAGATCAAAAATGCCTCCGGAACATTGCCCTGGGTGGCGTCAAGCGATTTTCGCTGGCTGCTAAATCCCAGAGAAAAAGGCCAGGTGAAGTGTTTTCATTTACCCCGCTCCCCTTTTGCCTTTGCTCCACTACGCCTCCCAAACGGCTCTGAATCTGCAGGGCTGCTGCTGCTACTACTACTAAGCAGGGCGCCGCGGTCCTAGCGCCGACCCGATTCCTCAGCCTGTGCGCATACTGTTATGACCACGTGCGCTCGAGAGCAACCTCAATGAACTGTTTTTTTTTTTTTTTCATGTGAATGTACTTTCCTTGTAATGAGTACGTGTGTCTATATAAACAAAAGAGCGCTTTTGTCTGTACATTGGTCAGAACTTGTTCTTTCGATGATATCTTTACGTTTCATACATTGGAGGACCCAAAACTTGAATTGGAAGTGTCAGAAAAATTTCTGTCTGTCTGTCTGTCTGTCCGTCCAGACATTGGTATTTGTCTGAAGTTAAATCTGTGCCATAAATGAAATCAAAATGTTTAATAGAAGTGAAGTTATAAGCAGTTATGTGCCAGATTACAAACCAGGAGTTTAGCGTGCATCAAACTGTAGCCGTGTCTTAACTTTTGTAATACAGTAGGTTTGTAAGTCAGATTCGTCGGTAAGTCCGACAAAGCGAGTCTTGTACACTTTTGACACAAATATACAATGTAAAGCATAAAACAATCAAACACACACAAAAATAATGTAAATAAACTATTTTTACTTTTACAGGTACTATAAAATGGTGGTACAGTACAGTACAACTGTAAAAAAAACTTTTTTTTAAATTACTGCTACTACTTCTGTGATTTGATCACATCTACGAATGTTTGTAATGCAAGGTCCGTTCGCATGTGTGAAAGTTTGCAACTTAAATGTTCGTAAGTCGGGGAAATACTGTACTTGGATATCTACCTGAATTCGAACCTGCACCATAAATGAAATCAAAATGTTAAATAAAAGTGATCTTACGAACAGTTATGTTCTAGATTTAATTAAATACTTTAAAATAAGCTTATGATAATATCCCTAATTACATTAAAGCTGATCAGCTTATTTTTTGCTTTAACCTTTTGTCTATTTCTACAAACTCTTTTCTTGTCAATGACAGGTTTTTAGCTAGTAATGACAAAATATATAATTAATTTATCTTTAATGCGATGCTATCTTGTCCAGAATCACTGTGTATGCCTTAGTACCACCAAGTGAAAGGATTTGCAGAATTCCAAATTAGAGAACAGTCATGCATCGCTTAACATACACGAACAATTCTCACTCTGGGGACACTATACACAGTATTGTGTAGAAGCATGCATATTTCAGTCTTTGTAAGTTTTTCAATGCAATCTTGAGGGGGTTTTGGCCATCAAATATACTCAAGGACAAAGGAAACTTAGTACACTTGTGAAACCTGGTACACATTTAGATCTCATTGAGCTAAACAACTTTCGCTATGTATGTCATGGGCTCTATTCAAGAGGAAGTCAGTTATTTTGGGGTCCTTATGCTCTGCATCACGAATGTTCGCCTTAAGAACTGGACATTAAAAAAAAATGTAAAAATACAAAAACATACAAAGCGTATTCTGCAGACAAGTGAGCTGAACTGAACGCCAACGCCAGCTAAGTTGCGTGTTCGTCGGTGAGCTGTTTAAAACATTTATTTTTTTCATTTTGTGCAAGATTTAGTGAAGTCATAGCACCATGGGTGCCAAGAATGTGGGCAAGACAAGAAGAAAACAGAGCCATTTTCACTTTCCTTTTTAAAACAACCGGTGCCAAGAAGAATCATAAATTAAGGTTAAGTGAGGTATAAACACATGTTTGAATGTTTTAATTTTGTTATATGCAAAAATATGATTATAGTGTTGGAAATTGGTAATATTTTTGGGTGGATAAAAATGGATTATCTATGGGGAAATGCATATAGCAATACAAATTTTTACCTAAAGAACTGCCCTCTGGAACAAATTCAATTTGTATGCCGAAGTACCACTGTATACTCATGGATCAAAGAAACTCACTCAAAGTCATCGTCTATACCACTTTATCTTGTATAAAGGGTTGCAGGGGACCTGGAGTACTCTCTGGACAGGGTGGCAGTTTGGCTGCAGGTCTTTGGACTACAGGAGGAAATCCACCAAGAACGGGGGGTAACATGCACGCAGACTCGAGGTAGGAATCGAACCTGGATCCTGGTGGTGCAAGGTGACAGTGATAACCACCACGCCACTGTGCCGCCTTGTTACAATAAGGTAAAGTTACTGTCATGCTTAAAAGGGCATTACTTTAGTATGGATAACCTCCAACTCTCATCTTCGTAAGGGGCATGAAATTTGTCCAGCTGCGTTGTCTTGGTATCAAATTTAAGGAAATCATTCTGAATGTGCATTTTGGCTTCACGCACCATTTAGACACTGCTAAATGAGAAAGTGCTTCAGAATGCTTCAAGTTGGTGCAACGCAAGATTATGGTTTGGAGCAGACAGAAATACCAGTTCCAAGGTACGGGGCAAATTCTAAACAACTGGTTCCGCTGCTGATTGTTCTAGGTCAGGAATGACAAGAGGGACAGTGCCAAGATGCCAAGACAAAATGTGCAAGGAAGCTGTACTAATGGGCAATGATGTTTTTTTGAATTTCTGGTGCTGATGGACACTGAATTTTGTATAAAACTGAGCTTTCTAGTTTATTGGATAGAAATACATTTTGTAAGAAATTTATATTTACAACATTTTTTTTGTCCATTAGTACATACAAGAATAAACTTGGCAGTCACTTATTTATACAGTAAGTTTATGTGCATCAGTTGAGAAGACTACAACAGATTTTTTATTAGAATTTGTTGAAAAGCTCTCAATCTACCAGTTGATCTTCGTTCCAACCCTCACCTATGGTCATGAGCGTTGGGTCATGACCGGAAGGACAAGATCGCGAATACAAGCGGCCGAAATGGATTTTCTGGCCCATTTCTTGGGTTTTCAGACGGGTAGCTGGCTTTTCTCTTAGAGATAGGATAAGAAGCTCAGTCATCGGTGAGAAACTCAGAATAGAGCCGCTACTCCTTTGCGTGAAAAGGAGTCAGTTGAGGTGGTTTGGACATCTAGTAAAGATGCCACGAGGACGCCTCCCTAGAGAGGTGTTCTTGGCACATCCATCTGGAAGGAGACCACGGGGCAGACCAAGGACTAGATGGAGAGATTATATCTCCACACTGGCCTGGGAATGTCTCGGGATTCCCCAGTCAGAGTTAGCTGAGGTGGCTGGGGAAAGGGAAGTTTGGGGTTCCCTGCTGGAACTGCTACCCTTGCAACCCGACTTTGATAAGCGGTTGAAAATGGATAGATAGATGGATAGATGGATGGATGGATGGATGGATATTTGTTGAAAAGTGTGTAAAAATCATCACAATTTACCCAATGTAAGAATGGAACCTAACTTTTACACTTTTCTTCACTTTACTGCACTTGGCTAAATGAAATGGATAAGACTCCTTGACAGGAACATGTTGTCAGATTTTACGCACTTTCGGTTCAATGTTAAAAAGCCCTGAATTGTTTCACCCACAGCAGATTCAGTTTTGCTAAGTGATTAAGACATTAAAATGTGTAACATTTCATTGAATTCACTCTTAATTGAAATAGAAATAGTGTACATTGTTTTCATCGAAAGCAAACAATGTACACTATTTCTACTTCCAGCTTGAGAAGACAAAATTATTTACCCCTTATTATTCTACTGACAAACCCCTACAATTACAAAGTAAAAACAGGTGTTTGGAGTGTTTTGTGAATTCATTTCAATATAAAGACTGAAATATTGAACACGCAATGTCAGTGCACAGCCATTTTCAGGTCTCAGTCCAGAGATACTCTATTGGGTTCTGATCCACAATCTGGCTGGGGCACTCCAGAACCTTCACAGAGTTGTTCTGAAGTCACTCCTTTGTTCTCTTGGCGTTATGGTCTTGATTTACTGTAAACCATCATCCCAGCCTGAGATCCTGAGAAGGTTTTCACTCAGGATAGAGCTTTACCCTCCCAGTCCCAGTCCCAGTTCCAGTCCCAGAAAAAATCCCCACACAATGATGCTGCCACAACTGTATGGATGGTTTTAATAAGGTGATGTGCAGTGACTGGTTTTCCAAACAGTTCAATCTTTGTGTCCAAACAGTTCAATCTTTGTGTCATCAGACCAATGGATTTTGTTCCTCATGGTCTGAGAGTCCTTCAGGTGCTTTTTGGCCAACTCCCAGCCAGGTGTGTGCGCCATTTAGTGAACAATGGCTTCTGTCTGGTCACTGTACCATAGAGGCCTGATTAATGCAGTGCTGCAGTCATGTCTGTTCTCTTGTATGTCTTTCACATTTCCACATAGGAACTCAGGATCTCATTCTTAGTGGCCCTTACTGTAGGTTCTTGGTTAACACTCTGACCGAGGCCCTTTATCTCCGATAACTCAGTTTGGCTGGGTGGTCAGATCTGGAAAGAATGTTAGCTGTTAGATGTTCCAAATGTCTTCCATTTAAGAATGATGGAGGCTACTGTGCTCATGGATGCTTTCAGTGCTCCAGAAATGTTCTTGTATCCCTTCCCAGATCAGTGTCTTGACACAATCTTGTCTCGTAGGTCTACAGATAATTCTCTCGACTAATGGATTTGTTTTCAATCTGACATACACCATCTACTGTAAGATCTTATACAGGCAGGTTTGTGTCTTTCCTGTGAGAGTAAGTCTTATGAAGTCAGTTAGGCAAACGTGGACTTCAGTCAAGGTGTAGAGGCATCTCAAAGACCACTGATAGGAGTAGGATGCACCAAAGCTCAATTATAAATGTGTCATAACAAAGAGTCTGAGTACTTTTGTAAATGGGATATTTCAGTGTTTATTTTTTAATAAATTAACAAAAAAAACTACTTTGTCACTGTGGAAAGATGAGTGTGAAACAGCAAAATGTGGAAAACTTAAACTTTCTGTCCGCACTGTATAATGTAAATTACATGAAGCATTCATATCAGTTATTGAGCTGAATGACGCCAGAGACCAGGCTCTACAGTAACTACAGAAAGAGTAGAGTACAGAAAGTGGAGCATTTTTGTTAATTTTCATATACTTTTCATTTTATAAACCTCATTTTATATACCATATTTTTTTACCATATACCATATTTTTATATACTGTTTGACTATAGCAAACTGACTGGAAACAGAGTAGAACCACATAAGCTAATTCAGTTTAATTTACTCACTCATCTTCTATACCGCTTAATCCTGTATTCAGGGTCGTGGGGGGGCTGGAGCCTATCCCGGGAGGCTTAGGTCACACACTACTGGCAATTTGGGAACGCCAATTAGCCTAATCAGCATGTCTTTGGACTGTGGGAGGAAACCCATCAAGCGCGGGGAGAACATGCAAACTCCATGCACATAGAATCGAACCCGGACCCTGGAGGTGCAAGGCGACAGTGCTAACCACTACACCAGCTTTACAGATTCAAAAGGAATTCAAAAATTAGGGAAATTAGTATAAAATATGAGAAAATGTGTATGAATCTAAATCATTAGATTGTCTCTGATGAGCAAGCTGAGGGCAATGGTGGCGAGGAAAAACCCACTGAGATGGCACCAGGAAGAAACCTTGACTCACACTCTGTCATACTGTGTGTAAGGTAGCTGGAAGTTCAATATAACAAGAGATGTGCTTAGTTAAGTTAATATGTGTTCATTTTAGTTTATAGAGGATTTTAGTTAATATGGATTTCTAACTTTGTGATTGGAGGCTCAGGGACAAAACTCCTGAGGAAAGTCCTGAACTATTGTGCGACAGAGAACAGCTGTCTGCATCAGCCAAGTCCAGGACCGTCTTTATGGTCAAGTTGAATCGTCCACAGTCACCACATGCATCCCAAGCAGACCACATGGGGCATCCATGTAACGAGAAGCGAAGCACCAGGACGAGTCAGACAGGTCCAGAGGGCAGAGGGGGTCTGGATCTACTACAAACTAATCATTAGTGTTTCATGATTTCTGGGATTAAAAGGTTAATGCTGTCACAATTAAGTTATGTTAGTTCCCTAGCTAAACCTTTGTAAGCAAGGTTATTTTAGTACCTCTTCCTTACAAATTGTACTTGGGTACCCTTGCTGTGGATGATGCCTTCTTAATTTCCTCAATCCTACCTTGTTCAGTCTGTGAATAAGAAATTTACACAATGACAATTGTCATTGTCGCAAAGCAGCTTTACACAATCAAAATAATTTATAGAAGTTTGTATGAAATGTAAATGTGTATGAATCAATATGATCAGATTGTCCCTGATGAGCAAGCCGAGGGCGACGGTGGCAAGGAAAAACTCCCTGGGATGGCAATAAGTAGTAACCTTGAGAGGATCCAGACTTAACAGGGAACCCATCCTCATCTGGGTGATAACAGATAGCAGGGATTGATCTGCAGTCATACTGAGTGTTGGGTGGCTGGAAGTTCATGCTGGAACTCTGTAAGTTAATATGGAGTCCAGTTCTTTATTGGAGGCTCAGGTAGAATGTAGAAAATTCCAGTCCTGACTATAGAGCGACTGCAGTCACAAATCTTCAGAGAAACAGCTGTCTGCATCAGCCGAGGCCAGGACCGTCTTTATGGTAAAGTGGAACTGTCCCCAGTCACCACACGCATTCCGAGCAGACCAGCAGAAATGGTTTCAAGGCCACCATCTTAACAGGAGTACTATTTTTAAAATGCAGTTTGGAAAATCAAGAATAAAAGACATAGGAGGCTTCTAGAGTAACAATACACAGGTGTTACCTACGGCAATAGAAATATCAACCATGAATACAAAATTAACAATCTAAATGATCTAAACCATAGGTACAAAATGACTCTTAAATGTCTGTTAATATGCTTTAAATTAAGGATTGAACATATTTGTTCTTGATTCCTCTTGTCCTTGTTTCCTTTTCTTGCATCCTTCCCTCGCTTTCTCAGAGAGAGGAGCTAAAAAAAGCAAAGAAACAAAGCAAGCAATGGAAATGTGAAGACGCGAACGCAAAAGAATAGAGAAGCACCCCAGGAACAGCTTGAGAATTGACATCATGACACACTGCATTATGGGATTAATCTGCCGTGTGTGTTGTAAACAGATCTCTTTGTGTACAGGGAAAAGATATTCCAGACTGTAATTTTCAGTTTGTCGCTGCCAAATAACATGCTTGGACGGAACTCAAAAGAGAAAGTATGAAACTTTTTTATAAAGGATGAAAAAGTCAGAGTCAGGGTCTAATTCAAGATGCCAGTCTCTGACTTGTATTTGACCTACCTTTAGCTTTGATTAGGATTTTCTTCTGATCAAATCTCTTCCACAAATGTAACAGTTCAACACTATCCTTCCAGGTGTTCGTCAGCTCTTATCTCAATTCTAGTCGTTTCAGATTTTCCTTAGTTTTCTTTGCTTGATGTTGGACACTAATTTGACCGTTCTGAAACGACAACCTTTAACCCACCATGCAGTGTCAAATGCTCCGATAGATACTACACTGTGTATGGTGAGGCTTATTACAAAAGTGTGTGGCTTTTCTAGTCATATGAATCCAAAACACAGGTATCCAGATCACTGTTAACAGGTGAGAAATCATAGCAGCTCTTCACAAGTCTTGCTAATTTATAGCAAATTGTGAAGTATGGTGGGTGCTTTTAATAGTTGGGATGTAAATCGTAAAGACAGTTATTAGACATGAGTTTGGTGCAGTTTGTAGCGAAGTCCTAAGTGATTTGGAAGTACTGTACATCACAACATTTTGTAGCCAACGCATCGTCAATTTGTTGGTGATTTAAGGAACTTCAATTTAGGACAATTCAGCATACTCTTGTGTGTGTGTCTGTGATGTGTATAAACCTGGGCCGATAAAGAATAAGCAATCTGCCTACCAGCATGTTTTTTTGAGAGGTGGAAACTGCACAGCTCTGTATAGACAATAACCAGAGCTGTACAAGTCTTGGAGCTGTAAGGTTCTGACACTCCAACAAAAACAATATTGTATAAGGTGGAATGAAAGTTGCTATGATATGAGAGATTTCCATTCCCCTCTTCTATACATTATTAATTCCTGTTGGACTTTTTGTCTCTCATTTTGCAGTCCAGTCCCTGTACCTGACCGGTTTCAGAGGAATGTTTTTGTTTGTTAAGCCACACAGCGACCTATGAATCATTCAAGAATAAAAACACCATCTAACTTAAAGCATGAAGCAGTGAGAAAGGCCCGTGATTAGGCCAGTGATTAGTGTACTGGTGATACTGAATGCTGAGTGGTTGGAACAGATGAGAGGGGAAAAGAGGTTGCTGCTGAGGTTTGTAAATAAACAACCAATTTTTTCGAATTGTATCTTTTTATACTTTATGTGCGTCCAACTTTCTGACAAAATGTTCTAATCCTTTACAAATATCCTCCAGGCTTCCTTTCAGTTCCTATCTAGGATATATTCCTGTTTTATGCTCAGATTTCCAAGGGTGGATTCCAATTCCTTTATCCCACAACCCAGACTGGGATAAAGCCCTTATTAATAATGAATGAAAGCATGAATGAAGGCGGGATGGTGGCTTAATGGTTAGCACTGTTGCCTTGCACCTCCAGGGTCAGGGTTCGATTCATGCCTTGGGTCTGTGTCCATGGAGTATTTTCTTCCTTTGCATGATGGGTTTTCCTCCGGGTACTTCGGTTTCCTCCTACGGTCAAAAGACATGCAGATTAGGCTAATTGGTGTTCCAAATTGCCTGTAAGTGTGAATGAGTCTGTGAACGTGTGTACAGTATATGTGCCCAGTGACAGATTGGCACCCTGTCCAGGATGGACCCTGCCTTGTGCCCCAAGTCCATTGGGATAGGCTCCAGCCCCCTCCTGCCCCTTTATATAGGATAAAGCAGTATAGATAATGAGAGTGTGAGTAAGTGAGAATAAATTAATAAAGGAATTTATGTAAGTTTAGATAGACTGCACTACACATGGAGTAAACAAAACTTGAACTTACTCTGAGGAAAATAAATTGACCAACAAGATTGCTATAATAAGTTGTAAAATCGGCCTGCCTGGGTGGAAATGGAGATAAAGTCAGTCAAAAACCTCTCTGTCTCTGCACTCCTTGGATCCGCACTCCCCATCCCCTCAATAAAATTAATCAATAACTCAGTTGTTAGGCATACCTTGAGAGTATGGGCTCAGTTCAGAAAGCACTGCGGTCTTCTGGGCTTTTCTCTTTCCAGTCCTATC
>JAOVVA010000002.1:7746617-7775619 GCA_028565275.1 Leiocassis micropogon | reverse complement strand
TTTAAAATTCTGTATTGAAACATTACATGTCTACCCTGTAATATCCCTGTTTTAAAATCAATAAAAATATTGTTGAAAATAAGTTGTAAAATAATTCTTTCAATTGGATTTTAATGTTTGTGTCTTACAAAGAAATGTATTGCTGTCGTTAACAAGGAAACACAGAAATAGCTGAATCTGGTCGATTTTATTTAATAGAACTTTAAAACATGTCTATCTAGAAAAGGTAAGTGTGTTAAAGCTGAAAAATCACAAATCCTAAGAATGCAAATAAGTGTTATGTGTTCATAGGAAGAAGGTTTCTGCTATATGTTTCTGCTTTGCCATATTGAATATTTTGAACAGAATCCATTAGTCTTATAGAGTTTCTTTAGTTTAAGAGTTGCTGCAATGTTGCTTTTAATGTGTTCTAGATCACTTAAAATCACTGTAGAAGTTCTGCTGGCTTGTTATCCAGATTTTCCTCACCTCAGTTCTTTCCTACATTTCAGGATTTCTATAATTGTTTATGGAATGTGTCAAAATTCACTTTTTTTTTTGTCATTTTGGACATTAGATTTTCTCCCTAATGTGACGTCATAAAATCTCAAAAGCTCATTTGCATAAACACTGAAATGGTGCATTCAGGAGTAAGACAAGGTATTTGAGGTTTGAAAAACTGCAATATCTGAGTGGTATTTCAGCTGTAACCTTAACAGACACACTTTGGGAGAACTCTGAGACCCATGTTAACTTTTTTCATTCATTCATCTTCTATAGCATTTATCCTGTACTGGGTCACGGGGCCTGAAGCCTATTCCAGGAGACTTTGGGTACAAGGGGGGAGGGGGGGGGGGTGCCAGTCTATTGCTGGATGCACACACACACACACACACACACACACACACACACTATGGGCAATTTAGGAACGCAATTTTCCCTAATCTCCATGTCATTGGATTGAGGGACGAAACCAGAGTCCCCACAGGAAACCCACCAAGCATGGGGAGAACATGTAAACACCACGCACACAGACCCAAGGCATTAATCAAACCCTCAACCCTGGAGGTGCGAGGCCACAGTGTTAACCGCTACATCACCATGCCTCTATGTTAATTTATAGTAATAGAAAAGAAATAGTTAAATATGGGACCTTAGCTCAGATGACTGCAGTCTGCAGTTTTTTATTTATTTTTATTTTATTCTTTTTCTTTTTGTTTCATAAAAGTTCTTGTATTGGATAAAAAAAAACTCCACCCACACTTACTCACCTACTACAAACTAACATCATTTCTCTGAATTCTTACATTTGAAGTCTTACATTTATGAGTTGCCTGATCCACTATTGCTATGTTGTGCTCAAAATGATGCTACGGGTCTTTGCCTCGACTGTTGACTTGGCAAGTTGCTAACTGGTACATCCTGTATATTTAGGTGTGAATAAGAATGTAAGGTGGTGAAGGTCGTGTCGCCTCCTTACTGCCTTAGTATTCCTGGTTCAATCCTGAGTGTCTGTCCTGCCCATGTGAGTTTCCTATGGGTTCTCCAGTTTCCTCTCACCGGTTTCCTTTTAACATTCCAGTAAGTGGATCGGTGTCTCAAAATTAGATTCTACATTCAATTAAATTCAATTTAATTGTGTGTGTGTGTGTGTGTGTGTGTGTGTGTGTGTACAAGATGCCCTGATGTGACGTTGATGGTGTATTCTTGCCTTGTTCTCAGCGTTCCTGAAACAGTCTCTGGATCCACTGCAACCTGTTTCCTTGACAAAATGATTCCTGGAGACGTTAAAATGAAAGAATAAGAACATTCTCTATGTAAAGTGTTCACTGTTGTCTTTAATACGGATACTGTACTGAACTTCCATTATTGCAGATAGCGAAACATGAGAAACAAATTATGAAACACCTTTAACAAACAGAGTCATGCATTTATCACGTCTTAGTGCTATAATTATTACAAGAATAAAAAACATGTAACTACATATTTAACACGCAGAAACTATTATGTGCAATAAGGTTTTGACAAATAATTCACATTTTTAGCCATTTACAATCATTTTATTTTTTTTATTTCACTTCTACAGTACTATACTACTAACTTTTTGAGTTTCCCTGAAAAATATAAGGGGTGTTCAAGTCAAACTGGGACTTTTGTTTGTGCAGAATAAAAGAACACAGTTATGGGAGTAAAAAATTACCTTTATTTTCCTATATAATCCCCTGATACACTAATGCACTTATTTCAGTGTTTCACTAGTGCTTGGATATTGTCAAGAACGGAGTATGCTGGAGCCATGATCAGACTGTCTGCTTCATGTCTGAAACGCTGGGCTGCTGGGAACTCCTTTAATAGCCCAAACATGTGGAAATGTCTTGGAGCGAGGGCAGGACTGTACAGATTATGTGGCAATAACTCCCAGAGTTCCAGTAATGTGCAAGCAGTGTTTGTGAATGATTATGTCTACAGTTTCCACAGACAGACATGTCTCTTCCAGAGGTTCTCCGTCAATGTTCATGGATCAGGCATTCCACTCGCTGAATGTTCACTGGGTGACCGCAGTGGGCTCTGAGCCACCTCGGCCAGGCCCTGTCGTACAGCCTTCGTTAAAGTGTTTGCATCATTCAAATGTTTTACAGTGGTTATGAGTATTATCACCATACTGTGCTTGAAGTCTTTTGTAAATGTCAATCAGATTCACACCTTCGTCCATCAGATGTCCCAGTTTGACTTTTAAACTTTGACTCAGTTCACACTGTAATGACTGACATATATTGAAAATCTTCATTATAAAAAATATTATGGGAAACACCTCGGATAAAAAGCAGAATCTATAAAGGTGTTCATAAATTTCAGATTTTCTTAGTATTTGTTACGTCCTCTTTTTGCTACAGTGACAGTGTGCGCTCGAGCTGATATGGAGTTTGCATGTCTTGCAAAGGTTTATTATCCATTTTAGTCCAAATTGATCGGAACACACATGATGCAGTAGAAGAAATTACAAATAAGGAAACCATTTGGATGAAACACTTTTACTTTCACAAATTCACTTACTTTTAATTAGGGACGTAGAAATAACGCAGAATTTTTATATTAAATATACACAAAATTGAGCAATTATTTTAAAGGTCTCAGACCTTTGTAGTCCACTCTATATATTCAATTAAAATAAAATTTATTTGTATAGTGCTTTTAACAATGGTCGTTGTCGCAAAGCAGCTTTACAGAATAAAAAATATATATAAATATATATAAACGTGTATGAAGTGTGAAAAAATATGTACATGAATCAAAATTATCAGAACGGTCTGATATATCAAACACACACAAAATGATAGTAAAAATTAACACATTAATTAACTCTATTTAATCCTATACTGTTGAATATGACTAAGATGCCTTATGATGAGTGGAGAAACAGTTCTGACTTCACGGACCAATGTGCTGAAATCTCATTACACTTTGAATTTTTTACATTTGTTAAACCTGATGCAAAATATTTATGAATATGTAACATATACAGTATCATTAAGAAGTTCATACATGTTTTTTTCCTTAAACAATAAGTTTATTGTTTGGTAAGTCAAGTGAACTTATACTTTATAAAGAACATGAAGATATATGTGTTAATGATATGCAGTTGTTGACAATAATAATGCATCATTCATTTATTATTTTTTATTAAACTAAGGTGTTGGTCGGACTGGCAGGGCAAATCAGATTTTTAGAATATCCAGATTGAATTCAGTTTGAAAGGCTTTCATGTAGACTGAACCACATGCAGAGGTGATTTGAAATCAGATTCCCAAATATGTGTCTCAGTCTGCATGCTCTATCCACTCAAATCAGATTTCAAACTGTCCATTATGTCACTTGCAACGAGACGTGAACTTTCAAGTCCACACAATCATGTTTTATGGACGTATATCCATGGTTGAAAAACAAGCACGAAGATGATGGAAGAAATTTCTTTTCTAAAGGCGAGCTCGCCTTTATGGTGGATGTGATATCTCTGTTCTTAACCGAGTTGTTGTTATCTGTCTGTAGTTATAAGTCACCAGCATTTGACATCACACAGCACACATGCTACAGTATACATAAGCCTCCAGTGATGTAACCAATGCAGGTAAGTCATCAACGTGTTGGATTTGCGCTGAACAGAGCCAAATCCAATCTGATCACTTTCAGACAACAGAGTGGACAATCAGGCCTAAAGATTTTGTCTGCAGTCTAAACAAGACCTAAGAAATGTCTCAGACAGTCTAGCCACAGAGCCACATATATGATTTTGCAAAAATCATAAGTATTCTATATTATTGTCTATATATTGTCTAAAACTGTTCATCACATACAGTGCAAATGGGAAGCTATGCTTCAGTTGAGTCCTGTCAAGATCTGTGGGTTTTTTTTTTTTTAAGGCATAGTGTTTAGAGTCACTTTGCTTATATGTTTGATTCTCCAGCATCCTATTGTATAGAACAGAAAATATGAGAGTGAGTCAAAAATGATCCACACTGGATCCATACAGTTATTAACTTGCTACATAACTTCTGTTAAGCGCATTCCGTTCAAGCTTCCCGTCTCTGCAGTCACCGCTGTGCAGTGAACGTTACATCAGTTTATTTGTAACTGCGGGGCGAACAAAAGAGGATGCCCCACTTATGATTTGCACAAAAACAGATCAGCATGCAGCGATTAGCTTTTGTGGTTTGAGGGTATGCCTGATGCCGTTATTTATCGAAGAATTTTGTGTGCCGTATGGAGAAAGTGTTTGGAATCTGCAAACAAAATTTGGACTGATACTCTAAGGAAGGTGAGCATTTCTTAAAGAGAATCATTACTGTTGATTAAAAACCTCCTCAATCATGACCAAAGAAAAATTCAAACGTCAACCATCAGCCTGGCAAATTGCTGCTTAAAATTTTATGTGATTTTTAAGAGCCAGTATTGGAACATTATCAGGAAAAAAATGGAACAATCGGCAGTGTTTGTTACAGTCAGATGCTTATTGAACCTAAACCTAAAATAGCAGTGGACTATCCACATTGTCCACATTGTCGACACTCCTCCCTATGGTCCTGATCTCGCTCCATCGGACTTGAAGCTGTTTGGTCCCCTTAAAGCAGCCCTATGAGGAGGATATAGATTAACTTCTGATAAAGAAGTAAAGAAAGCGGTGCATTCGCAGCTCAGCCCAAAACATGTTGTAATGAGGGTATACGAAAGCTTGTTGACAAATGGACAAATGGAAGTTTATTGAAAAGTAAAGATATTATCTTAAAAAATTACGTATTTAACTTTTCTAAAATTTTATTATAAATATGCAAAACAAACAAAAAAAAGGATGCATCCTGGCACTTTAATCAAAACCGTTGCACACTTATCGACCTTGCAATTTTGCAATCAGCCATACAAGCATACAAATCATGCAGTTACATGAAATTAAATCCAGAAATGGGAAAAAAAGTGACTTTGAGCATGGCATGTTTATTGGTGCTAGTTGAAGCTGGTTTGACTATTTTTGCTGACGTACTTAGATTTTCATGCACAACATTTGCTAGATAAATAAAAAAATAAATAAATAGGAAAATATGCAGTGAGTTTCAGTTTCTCGGGCAAAACAGCACAGCACATCAAACACTGATGCAAAATCCTACACAGGGTTCCACTCTTTGCAGTTAATATGTACCATTCTCATAAAAACCACACTTCTGTGCAGTTACACAGCAGTTATAGGCTATAAAATATTATAATGTTAGAGAGTAATTGATAACTCATTTGTTCAATTTATTTCATTAATTTCACTAGTTTCATTCCGGTCCATGGCAAATGTGGAGCCTATACCAGGAAATGTGGCTGTAAGGTGAGATCATTTACTTATCACAGGGCACACTGGCACATATATGCACATCCATATGCACGCACACACTCATTTCACATCTAGGGGAAAATTTTGCATGGTCAATCCACCTACCTGCATGTTTTTGACAGTGGGAGGAAACTGGAGAACCTGGAGGAAACCCCACTCAGACAGTAATCCAAGCTCAGGAATGAACCAGAGAGCCTGGAGCTGGGACGGACAACACCACCCACGGTGCTTCACGTTTATGCTTATGAGACGAATTTGAAATACCACACGTCTATTAGATTATAAGACAGGCAACTAAATACAACTTCTGAAACCAAAAAACATCTTTGGAGAGTACATGGGCTTGTCAGGGCAAAGCACAAAAACTGCACTGGCCCCTTAGAAACCCCAACAACAAAACAAATGAACATAAAAAAATAAAAAATAAATATATATATATATATATATATATATAATTTTTATATATATCTTGTAATATTGTATATTCACAGCAAATTGGAAAACAGCAGCAAAACCAGGAATTCAGCAAAATCCAAAACACAACGGTATGAACTGAATATGAAAATGGAGCGGTGGAGAATGTTTATAATAAATGATAATATTATCTTAAATAAGTCCACGGATGCTTTTATACATGGTCATTTTTTATCCAGGCAATCCATATACTGTAGGAGATACAGTGGGTATGAAATTACAGTATGTGTTAAAATGGTAGGTGTTCCTATTGGAAAAAAAAAGTAAACCGATATAAATCATGTCACAATCTCTGTCTACCTTTAATGTGATAAATAGATCAAATAGATAAATAGATACAGGAAAAATACCAAAATGAAAAATACTTACAGTAACCTGTTTGCATAAGTATGTAGATCCGTTAATAATGCGGTACGTGACTTCGCTCGTGTTCAAAAGTAATTATCATAAACCTGTCATCGATAAAGTCTTTCTAATTAACTAAGAATAAACAACAGGTGCTTTTGTAGGGATTAACTTTTAAAAAGCGATGGTGTGCAAATAGCTTACTATGCATTTATCGATCAGGAGCGAGATGAAGAAGAATTTTCAAAAATTAGATGCAGATCATGAAGGCCATCACCAGTAAGTGCACCATCGTTAGTAACATTCCCAAGAACATAACCAGCAACTAAAATCGATTACAGGACACAAAACGATTAGGTCACTCCCTGCATGTGACAACAATCTCATATTCCTCATATGTCTAGGGGGGCAGACGGAAAGCAAATCCAAATAGGGTTGTAAATTTTGTTAACCGATCATCAAACACCTTAACAATAAATAACTGAATAATCATTAATAATTAATAATAACCAGACATGCATTTCCTCCTTAGTTTAAGTTTCAGTGAAACAGTTCTAAAGGCACAATCCAATGTTTTATTAGTGCAGGCCCGCCACAATATCAACACTCACCGTCACGTATTAATTTCCTTTATTTTATTATTATTATTATTTAAAACAGGAAGCATCTTTTTTAATTGCAGCAGAGCACTGATTCGCTCAACCCCTCTTTCTCTCTCTCTTTTTCTCAAACATGAACACACAGGCCCGTCTGTGAATATCCCCACCCCTTCATGTGCACACATCAGCTGAGCACGTGAAGCTCTCATGTTTCATCCGGGGTTTATGAAAGAAATCACTGAGACCCAACTCTTGAATTAAGTTATTAGCAAGAACGTAAGGAGCAAGTCTAGTATGAATAGCTAAGCTCAAACTAAAAAAATCATTATCGGTTAATACATTTTCATTGGTTATATTCTTTATAGCAATTAATCGGTTAACAATTAATCATTAACATGTCTACATACAGATGCAAGGTGGAACTTGTGTGACATAATTTGAAAAGATTTGCTTTAAACAGTTTATTATCCAAATTACAAGTTGTGTTCAAGTCAAACGGGGACTTGTGAAATGTATTGTAAACGAAGATAAACTTCGGGCACAGTACGCTGATGAGACTCTTAGCAGCAGTAAAACATTTTAAAGAAGGCTGTACAACCGTGAAGAGTAAAAAGAGACGGCTGGTCCTTAAATATTGACGGATTACTTGTCATTTGGTAACTTCCTGTCTGTGAGGTCTGTTCTCACAATCATTTACTTGCACATTACAGGAGCTCAGCATGAGTTGTTGCCACATCAGCCACATCAATAACAGGAGTTATTGCCACATCACCCGTACCATCCCAACCTCGCTCCAAGCCATGTCCACATATTTAGGGGTTCCTGGGAGGCCAGAGTTTCAGGCATGAGGAACAGGGAAATCTTTCTCTTTTTTGATGGTATCCAAGCTATATATAAAGGGACTGAGTTCTGTTATTTTGCACAAAAATTCTGTCCCGGTTTGACTTGAATGCCTCGCGTACATCATAACCATAGTGAAACATGGTGGTGGTAGCATAATTTTATAGCGATGCTTCACTTCAGCTGGGATTGGGGATCTAGGCAAGATAGAGGGAATCTTGTATAGCTAGGAATACCACTCTATTTTGACATTAAACCATTAGGCTCTTTTAGACAGCTGAAGAATAAAAAAACCACCCAAAGCACCAATGTAAATAAAAAAAACAACAACAAAAAAATAATAATAATTGATCCAAGTTCAGATCTTACATATACTTCAAAATTGTGAAATGACACAGAATGTGATAGATCCGGATTATTTGAGAATAAAAATATAGAATAAAAGTGTCAAATCAAAATGTTGGTAGATTCAGACTGATCTGATTGTTGTATTACAAGTAAAAAAAATCGCTTTAAAAAATTGTAGTTAATGTTTGTGCACATTATGGAACAATTGCATATGAATTTGGCTGGTTACGATATCACATGAAAAATGGAAACTGACCTGTCTTGATTCATCTTTGTTTCTATTTTTACATCAGAAAAACCTGTAGGTTTAACTACGGTGCAATTTTCTAGGGACGTTTTTTTCTTTTTTCTTTTTCTAATATATGCAGTCACCTCACACCTCCAGGGTTGAGGTTTCAAATCTCACTTCCAATCAGTGTGTGTGAGGTTCACTTATTCTCTCTATACCTGGTGGGTTTCCTCTGGGTACACAAGTTTCCTCCCACGGTCCAACACGTACTGTAGGCTGATTAGTGTTACCAAATTGTGTGTGTGTGTGTGTGTGTGTGTGTGTTTGTATGTGCCCTATGATGGCTTGGCCCATCCAGGATATACCCTGCCTTGTATCCTGAGTTCCCTGGGATATGCCCCAGGCCCCCTTGACCCTACACAGGACCAGCTGTATAGGAAATAGATGGATGGATGGATGGATGGATGGATGGATGGATGGATAGATGGGCACTGTCAAGCATTAATATGAGTGTGGGAATGATGAAAAACTCACCTTAAGAAGCTGGGCCATGTTTAATATGAACCTATTCTTTCTGATTTGAATAAATACTTTTTCAAATAATTTTCTGATTTCCTACTGCGTTACAGGAATTTGCTCTTGTGCTTTTGGTTTGTTAATGTCTTTTGCACCTTAGGAGAGAGTGTCATGTTTCCGCGCCCCTTAACGTAACGTTTTCTTCCAAGTTCCAACGTCAACCACAGGATCATGAGGAAGATAAAGAATGCAGCTCTCTGACACCGGCGTGTATATCTAACCTATAGCCTTTTGTACATCAACAAAACCCTGGCTCATGAAAGTTAAAATTTAGAATGCTTTGCCAAATTTTTTTGTAATGTTGGAAATCAAATCCTTCATGTGAACCCTATAACCCTACTTTTAATCCACGTGGTGCACGATCTTTCCCGTGCCTTTGTACGGTCAGAATACATTAGGACATTCAGTAGCACACAGATGCTGCCTGTGTGATCGTGAGTGTGAGGAGCATCTAATGTCCCGTGTGCTGGAACTGGAAATGAATGACATGGTGAAACTCCGGCTGGGCTGAGCAAAGGTCTGCAAAGGAATGTGCTGCTATTGTCCGAGCAAAGAGAGGGTCGGGGGGGGGGGGGGGGGGTGTCCTGGTTGAGTGCAAAGTGAAAGAGTGAGCCTCCTGGAAGCTCTCTGTCTCTCTCTTCTGTGAGAACCTCTCGTAGTCGCTGGCTCTCTCGGGAGCTCCGGTCCCAGGGTGCACAACAACTGCTTTGTTTCACCCATAAACACACACCCCGGAGAAACACAATCAACCTCCCTCTCTCCGGTTGGGAAAACCAGGGGCTTCATTTACATCTCATAGAGCAACATCGTCCTCAGGAAATCATTACACCCATGCTGATCAGCCTGCTATACAAACAGGACATAGTTGATTTTAATAGTGAAGTCAACAGATCCACTGTTTCTCTAATGGGCCTTCTCACAAAATTGTGTACAGTTTATAGACTCTAAAAAGTAGTTGTTTTAATCTTAGTAAACCTATTAACAGTACATTGTTTACAATATTAATAATTTATACTCAACATTATCCTTTACAATTTGATTTTGAAAAGTACATTTGACATGTTGTATATAAAAAAGATCAAGTCTTTAATATGACCAGGGGTTTAAATACAAAACCAGTCTCCTCTATGGAATTTCCTGGAGCTGTTACAGAAGTCCACCGTGGTACCCAATATCCACTGCTTCCCCAGGGCGACGAAGCTATTCATTCTGCTACAAAATGAGTAATCAGAACCCCGGCCAGTGTAGGAAGAAGTAGCACAACTGGTCTCGAGTCAGTGTGCAAGCAGAACTCTCCCAGCACCCCAGGGAGAAGCTGCAAATGGGCTTTTCAAAGCGTTTGACAGCTGGGACCCGGGCCAAAGGTGACCCAAGCAGTTGTGGAGGGCACAATCTCAGCAGCTGCACCTCCAAGTTTGCTTCTTTACTACGCGGCTTAACGACAATACGAGTGTTCGGATGAAAGATGGTATGGAATGGGAGAAAAAAAAATGAAAATCACGGTTAGGTGATTTAAGTGCACGGCGGAATATCAATCAAAGTGCCAAGTATTGAAGAAGTGTCCCTCTCCTTCTGTCATCTGAAATCTATGAAATAAAGGGTTTTGTACAATTCATGGTATGCGTGCATTTAGCAAAGAGTGTAGCCCATTGCCAATGACTTCATTAATATTTATACAGTCCACATACGCTGCTCTTTGAACTTTCTCATCTTTAATACACATACATAGAGCGAAGAGAGAAGGTAAGGCGCACATTCTAAATCCATTCCTCAGACATCAATGTAAAAAGTATGGAAATGAATAAATCTAAATACATTTGAAGGTGTGGCATAAAGGTACTTTCTATAGTCGGGTCTGACAACAAAGACTGCTCCCACTGACCAGAATCTTGATTTTTCAAGAGTTCTCCATGTTCAGATTACGCATGTTTTTTTTTTTCCTTTCTCAAAAGCAAAGTCAGTTCAAATGCAAAATAATAGTATTATGCATTACCTGTTATTACACATAGCATATATAAATTATTTGTGGCGAGAAATATGAAATGTTTTGTGTGTGTTTTGTTCCAATATTTGCATCGCTGAGAGGTGAGGCATTCCAACTCTGATCAGGATTAGCCCCCACCACCCTCCATGAGATCCCAGCCACACACACACACACACACACCACACAAACTTCCAACAATGTACAGAGAAGTAGGCGGGAACTGTCTGCAAAGGCCTCTAATTATACACTTAAACTTACTGAAAAGAGAGGAATGCATTTTCCTCGTCTCATTTGATGGAATAGCTACAATTTGAGGCATTAAAATCTACTTAGGCAGGTTCTTCACTGCTAAACATCTAGAACCCCCTCTAAGTGGGCACTTGATTTTCTCGAGAAAGAGACTGCTCTTACTTCGAGACTCTTGGATTCCTTCGAGTTGCCACTCAGTTTTGTTGAAGTGCTCTACGTGAGGATATGTCTCGCTCTGAAATGTGCTGGTTTGTGACCTTGGGGATTTTTTTATGCAAGGCTACGCTCAGCAACTACTGGATGAAGGCACCTGGCTTTAGGTCAAGTAGATCAGGGAGACGGCTGCAACGCTACATAATATATTTATGTATCCATATCTCTCTCTGTATGCTGCTGATAGGGCTAGATATGTTTGTACAGAAGATTCATTTACGCAGCTAATATGGCTGACATATTCTTTCCGAAGAAAAACTAAGCTACAAAGGATTTAACATAAACACAATAAAAAGGAGAAACATCATCAGTAGTCTTGCCTACAGCTATTATGTACGGCTAGTAAAACAAACAAAAAAAAGGAAGAAAGTATGCTTTATAATACACACCAAACACTGGATTTAAATGAAAAACAAAGAAAAAAATCTAAGACTTTTGCTTCCTTAGTTACGCCAGCCACAAGACTAATCAACATTGTTATGGGATCTAATAAGCACGTCTGAGAAAACAGTAAATAATTTCAGGGTGGGTTAGGTGATGTGGTTCTTAAGGCAGAGACGGTTGAATAGAGTGTGGTGAGAACCCAGCTGTGAGCTTTTTTATTCCAGGGGGTCAGGGTTTTTTAGCCACACCCCTGCTTGTGACCGACAATTATCCACATGCAGACTGCAGTCTGAATTCACATCCTTCATGCTGTTTAGTAACTACTTTGTAGTCAATGCACTGTAACTTTGAAATATACCAGCTCGATTTAGCTCGCAAATCTACAGATACAAGTCTCGGCGAAACTTTGGATTGCTTTTTTACAGAACGAGGGTTGTTGAATTTGGCCTTGAATACTTACATTGTACTCATGTTCCTGGGTGACACGCTTCACTGTTGGTGTGCAGAGCAGAGAAAGCTATAACAACCAAGACCTATTGTAATATATTTATTCCTAGAGTCTACCCCACGAGACCTTGGGCACCAGATGGAGTAAACTCTGGACAGGGTGCCAATCCATCACACCACACACACACACACAAAACTGGCAATTTGGGAACATCAATACGCCTAATGTGCATGTCTTTTACCTGTGGGAGGACCTGAGGTGGGATTCGAACCCTCGACCCTGGAGGTACAAGGTGCTAACACTACGCCACTATGTATGTATATTCAATCATTCATCCATTCATCATTTATCCTGATACCGGGTCGCAGGAGACTTTGGGCACAGGTTGGGGTACACCCTGGACAGGGTGCCAATCTGTGCAATTTGGGAACACCAATTAGCCTAATCTGCATGTCTTTGGATTGTGAATGGAAACCGGAGCACCAGGATTAAACCCACCAAGCACAGGGAGAAAAAGCTAATTCCATGCACACAGAACTGAGGCAGGAATCGAACCCTCTAATGCAAACCACTACACCACTGTGCAGCAGTAATGTACGTATATTCATTCATTTATTCACGCTTATCAGGATACAGGGTCGGGCAAGCTTGGAGCCTATCCCAGGAGACGTTGGACACAAGGCAGGTTACATCCTGGACCCTGGTGCCAATCCAACTTGCACAAGCACACACAAAACGGGCAATTTGGGAACGTCAATCTGCATGTCTTTGGACTATTGGAGGAAACCGGGGTATCTTGAGGAAACCCACCGAGCACGGGGAGAACATGCAAACTCCACGCACAGAGACCCCGAGGCGGGACTCGAACCCGCGAACTTGAAAGTGCAAGGCCACAGTGCTAAGCGAACCCCCAAAAAAGAATAAAAATGATCCTTTTAACTGAAGCTAGCAGTATGTTTTTCTGCAGTGTGCTCGTACCACACTTTTTTGATTAATTAACATTTCGGAATAAAGTGGACACTGAGGGTATCCAGTATATATTGTTTCCCCTGAGACTGTGGAAATGAAGTAATATCAAATTTATACAAGCTGTAGTGTCATGACCTTGACTATTACTTTAAGGGACATGTACAAAAAGAAATACAATAAAATTAGATCAAAAACTTTCAAACACAGATTTATGAAAAGGTTATTACTTCAATGACAAGGATTTTTTTTTTTTTTTAATTTATGAGTGCATTGGTAGGTGTGGAAATCATCCAAAATTCCGAACTGAATCTGATATCCGAGGGTGTGTTAAACTGAATGATGATTAAAGGGACACATTTGGCACAGCTGTGTGAGGGGAAGTGCGCTCGGAGACTTGCTGCCGCGGTGTGAGGTGAAGCAGAAACACAGCACAATGCTGCTCGCTCTCGTTATCGCGAGATTGCAGCGTTTAGCGACCTGAGAGAGAGAGAGAGCGAGAGAGAGAGAGAGAGAGAGACTGAACAACCGAGAAGTCGAGAAAGGAACACCGAGAGACGCCGACATCTGGACACACATCATGAAAAGACGACAGAACAACTGAGGAAGCCAGAGAAGAGAAGCGTCGACATTTCTGTAAGTATTCGGGAAAACGGAACGGAACGGGACGGGACGGGGGGGAGTTGTGTGTGTGTGTGTGTGTGTGCGCGTGAGAGTGTGTTAGTGTTACCTCGTTCACCACCTTCGCGCAGTGCAGTTGTCGACTTGCTTCGGCGTTAAAGGCTCACACACACACACACACACACACACTGTGTGCAGGGCTGTGCGACTTTGCCAAATGGAGAATTTTATGGGGCGTCCTGGAGCATTTTATCGCACGTGACGAAAAGTTAATGCGTGAATGATTGTGTTTTTCAAATACTAATAAATACAGTTAGTGTTAATAATGCGTCAAACTTTTGTTTGTAAATAAATAAATAAAGTTGATCTCTAAAGAGCCAGTGCATTGGGGGGTGGCGCGGGGGGGGTGGGTGCAGGGTGTTCTTACTTTCGCGCAAAGTTATCAGTGCACACACAGACACACACACACACACAGAGTTCGGTATATGAACCATGATTTTTCTTTTTTCTTTTTTTTAATCGGGTAACATATGGCGTGAGCGCGCGCGCAGCTGGAGGTAGCGTTTGCGCGCGCTGATGTCAGAGCAGCTGACTCCACAGCTTGCGGGATAATTAGCGCGCGCGAGGCCACCGGTTCACGCACTCGCTCGTCTCTTCTGCTCGGACGTACGTGGAAGCGCGAGCGCGTTCCCTCCTTCCTTCCTTCCTTCCTCCCTCGCGAGCTTCTGCGCACGAGCGGCGCGCGCGTTGCGCTTCGAACGAACGCGGCTTGTTGTCACGAGCGCCGTCGGGAAGGTACTGCTCTCTGATTTATTCACTTATCTGGAAACAAAACTGTTCTGATACAGAACTCACAAAAAAACGTCTGTGTGTAGAAGCGTATCTGTGTTCTTATCTTAATGTTCTGCGTTATGGAAAGTTTTTATTAATCAAAGTAAAGTGATTATTGTTGTTGTTTAAACAAACAGTTATTTTTGTGCATGCTAAATCTCTTGTGCTTTAACTCGTCCTAGTGGTCTCGGGTCCTAACACTTTGCTAAGCCTGTTTTGTCGCCTCTATTTGAACGCCTCGCCCTGTTTATTCAACATCCGGTTTTTCCTGTTCTCTCTGCCAGGTTATGAGAGAAGCATGGAGTTCCCAGACCACAGCCGCCACTTGCTGCAGCGCCTTAGTCAGCAGCGTCACCAGGGTTTCCTGTGCGACTGCACCGTTCTGGTCGGCGCGGCACGGTTCCGTGCGCACCGGGCCGTGCTGGCCTCGTGCAGCATGTACTTCCATCTTTTCTACCGGGACCAGCTCGACACCCACGACGTGGTTCGACTGAACAGCGACATTGTGACGGCGCCGGCATTCAGCTTGCTCCTCGAGTTCATGTACGAGGGCAAGCTCGAGTTCAGTACCCTTCCGGTGGAGGACGTGCTGGCCGCAGCCAGCTACCTGCATATGTATGACATTGTCAAAGTGTGCAAGGGAAGACTGAAAGAAAAGGAGCTGTCCTGCCTGGATGAGAAACTTGTTGACAGTGTGAGTTTGAGCTGCCTGGACAGGGACAGCGTGCCTGACAGGGAGACAGAGCCCAGCAAAATCCCCCTGAGAGGCCAAATGGCAGATGACATGGACATGGATGACATCACAGATTGTGATAGGCCAGCACTGGCAAGGCAGAAGGCTAACGGTCACCTCCGTGGGTCTCCGGACCTTGTAGGTGTCAATTATGTGTCAGCCGAGGCCGAGGCCCGTGTGCGAACAGCTGGAAAAACGAATGTGGACGTCAGCGGTGCGTCCCAAAGGTCCCGGGCGGCCGATGACACGGACAGTGCGCTGGACCTGTCTTTGAAGGCGCTGTCGGGCAGAGATGTGGGACAGCTGGCCCTCGACAGGCAGCAGCAGGGCATAGAGATGCACGCTCGAGACAAACACGGCACGCTGTCAGTGAAGGAGGAGGGTGGGGGTGCCAGCTTTGGGAATAGTGTGCCCATGACAGGGTTCGATGCCCTCTTTCGGGGCAAAAATGGCACTCTGCTGCCCCCGGAGGAGCACCTGATGATGGAGGATGAAGAAGAGGACGTGGTGGGGTTGGATGCTGATGACGAGGAGGAACGGATGGGAGGAAGGGTGGGGATTTTAGTGGCCCAGCGGGAACACAGCCGAGAAGGGAGCGAGGAGGCTCGAGTTAGGGGTGAAATACACAGTGAGGAGGAAGAGGAGGATGACGATCTGACTTCCACAGACATCACCGCACTTCTGCCACCAACAAGCACTGTTCCAGTCTGTGTGTGCCCACTATGCAACAAGGCATTCCCATCACCACATGCTCTGCAGCCGCACCTGAGCGCGCACTTCCGTGAGCGGGAGGGCGCGCGCACCAAGCTCTCACCCGACGCCTCGGTGCCCACCTGTGCTCAGTGTGGCAAGACCTTCTCATGCGCGTACACATTAAAGCGGCATGAACGCACACACTCGGGCGAGAAGCCCTACACGTGTGCTACGTGCGGCAAGAGCTTCCAGTACTCGCACAACCTGAGCAGGCACGCCGTGGTGCACACACGAGAGAAACCTCACGCCTGCAAGTGGTGCGATCGCCGCTTCACACAGTCAGGAGACCTGTACCGCCATATCCGCAAGTTCCACTGCGCCCTCGTTAAGACCCTCTCTATTGGATAAGCACACTCCTTTTCTACTCCCAGGCTGTATCTGATCTACATGTGTGAAGTATTTAAGCTTAAAGGGGAGTCTTGCTCTAAACCTAAAGCCACGGTGGTTTTTGGTCACTCTGCACTCGACCTGCTGTAGATATGTCACAACTTAAAATTGGTATTCAGTATTTTGCTGTATTTTAATGCAGAGTTAAGGACTAAAGGTCCGATTAGAGTTCCTCCACCCAGTGGAGAAGTGTGAAGTGAAGGTTTTTGATGCACTTGGTCAGTCACTGGCAGCGTCTTCTGAAATTAAGTGATGAATATGATTTTTTTTTTTTAAATATTATGTCATGTTGACAGTAGTATAAGTTTTTACTTTATTGAAATGAGCAATTGAATCTTGGGTTAAATTATATGTGCAAATTAATTTAATAATGGCTTAATAATGTCCAGGTTAAAAAAAAAATCTGTGTTCAGGTTAAAGTCCTGGTGCTGTATATGGAATGACAGAGAAGTTGGTAATTTGCCTTTTTTTTTAAATTGCTTCTGTGGAAACAGGGTCGTGTGTTTCCTCTTGAATTGGAAACAGTTTCAGAAGTTAAAATTAGTGCGCAGGCAATTTGCAAGGACATCTACTACCTTTATTACAAATATTGCAGTTTTCTTCTGCAAGATATAAAATGAAATAAGTTTTTTGTTGTTGTTGTTCTTGAGACGTTGAATGAGGTGAAATGGGACCTTTGGATGGAACGTAAATAACCCCCTTTTATTAACTAGCTAGTGTTCATTCAGGTGGGTCTTTATTAATCCTATTTAACTGGAAACACTAACAAATGACACCAATTCTAATTGAACATGAATGTTAGAATGTTGTTTATTCTTTTCTCCTAAACTTTATCCTTTCATCCTACTTAATGTTTTCGAGTTAGTTGTTTAAGTTAATGCTCACTGGTTAAATTATAACGACAAGAGGCACTAAAAGTCCACGTAATCCTGTTTTTTGTTTTTTTGTTTTTTGTTTCCTGAGAAAACTTGATTAGAATTATTTATTAGTTCTGTTGGTTCAGGTTTTACTGTAAGCATCTGAAGTATAAACAGTTGTGTTAATTTCTAATATGTCTACTGGGTACTGTTTCGGCTACACTGAATGGATCGATTGTTAAAAAAAAAAGAAAAGAAAAAAAATCTGTTGCTGTTTATCGGTTTATCATTTCACTGTAACTTGTGTAGATAAGCCATTTTTAAATCACTTTTTGTGAAGAGTCGACTCCAGAAATGCTAAGACGCACTTGCTTCGTGCATACATAGACTGTACATACAACACTGATATTCTGTAGGCTGCTATTTCTAACTGTATATTTATTGTAAATATGCATTTTATTTATCTTTGTTTTCTTGACAACATCTGGAATCTCTCGAATCTCTTGACTTTTGAAGTTGAAGTCTTCCCTTGTTTTGTTGGTGTGATTTAAAGCCTGTAATGCGATAATGCTGTGACAGATGTAGCAGATTTTAGAAGCACAAGGTCACTGAGACTTGCAATAGCTGAACCTTTTTATAAAAGTCCTGCAATTAGAAGAAAAAAAAAGAAAGAAAAAACATAATCCCAGGTATTTATTTAACGAGTAACACGTCGCATTCTGCTCAAAACTACTAGAAGTGTAACAAATACTGTTTTTATTTTACAAAGACGTTTTTGTTTCTTTTTGTTTCTTTTTTTTTCTTTTTTTTTTCCACCAGAAAGCTGTTTAGAGTAATATTTCCTGAAAAGGAAAAGAGAAAGAAACATTAGATGTGAACGGAAAAGAGGTGAGGAGAAACGTGTATTTCTCACTGATTAGACTACAAAACTATTTCGTCTTCTTCGCACATCATTTGTCAGGCAGCTGTTTAAAACGCATATTCGAATTCCTTTCAAATTCAAGACCTGCGTATGTTTAAAGGTCTTGTGTGGAACACTGGAACTTACTTATGAGCAACTTATGAACATTTTCCTGAGAATGTTATACAGTAACCATGTGACTAAGTAGAACTGGGAGGTCTCTTTCATGCAGCTAATACTGATGAAACGTAGGTGCTTTTATTTGAAATGTACGTGTTGATTAGGGTCTGACTCCACCGAGGTTAATATGTTGAAGTAATATGCATCAACTTGATCTACACAGTATGTGCCTTGTTGACACACATTAATCCAACAGCAAATTCATTATTGGGCATTATTGTGGGCCTGTAATTATTCATTCTGCACAAGCTGTTACTTATTGCAAAAAAACAAAAAAAACAACTCAACATAACGTGTATTTGATTTTCATGTTTAAATTAAAGATACGATACGATACAAGCGCCTTAGGTATTAAAATATCATGAAATATGATCTTATAATATTAGGCTGTGGGTAGTGAATCGAGGAAACAGGTGCATCATACTTGAAGCAACTTCCTGCTCAGATGCAGTCATGTGATCAGGCTCGAGCCACTTTTGAACTATCACGTATGACCAGCAGGAGCATAATCATGTGTAACGCAAGCACCAGTGATGATTCTTTAAGCTGTGCTGTGAATTGAGAAATTAAGCCGCACAAATAATAAGGCACAGTTATGCTTTGCTTCAACAAAAGGAGTGTGTATGTAAAGATTAATACTGGAATATTGTCTTCTAAGGTTCAGACTGTGAAACTGTATAATCATAAGAATTATTTATTGATTTCTTTCTCGTGCAAATATTTTACTGATATACTGTTCGACTTAAGTAATGAAAGACGCTACTAAACGGAGAACATTTTTAATAGACTTTGTAGAAGTGCCATTAGATTTAATATAATTTTTTTTTTATAAGAAACATATATTTTATAGGAAACAGATGCGTTGATGTTAGTGCTCTAGTGAATGTAGGTGACAATCTGTTTTATTTAAAAAAAAAACATTTGTTGGATTTCCTTTTTTTTTTTTTTGTTTTGACTGATTAACGCTATTATGTTATAAATTTGTTTGTGCTTTTTATTTGCCGCTTTTGACGTGTACCCGTGTGTGTGCTGTGGAAAAAGTGACAATCCTGAGCTAGGACTTTATTTCAATTCTGTAGAGATTAAATAGAGAATTTTATGTGATAACTGCGTGTGTTTAAGTTATTTCCAAGTTGAAATGTCTGTCTTGTCACTGTTGCACTTTACTGTACTGTTCAATGTCAAAATATTAACCCATCCCGAATGATTATTTTTTTAAACATCTGTTTTATTAAGCACAACTCACTGAGGAAGGCTTGTGTCCCCTGAGTGTCTTTTTCAAGGACTTGGAGTCAAGGAGTATCTCCCCGGGTTTCTGTTTATAAATAACATCAGCTGTTTAAGAGTTAAAGTGCGTCTGTATACAGACAACACAGTGAGTCCTGATCTGTTTCTTCCTCCACCAACAAAAGCCTCTTCCTTTCTTGGCTGTGGAGGAAAATTAGAAACAGTAGTAGCTGGTAAGGTTTCAGTACATTATAATTCACAGTGACGTACAATGTCGATGACGTTACATGGCATGTTACATTGTCCAAGTAAAATTGTCCAGAACAATCAAAAATCAAAGAATAGTGTTTAAGGAGACAAGGACAAGATTTTTATTACCACTTACATAAAAAAGGGCCATTTTCATGGATATTTGAAAACACACACACCTACAAGCATGCTTATAACTATAACTTTCAGATATAAATCTCAAAATGTTGTATATACTGTATAAGAAAAATGTCTCAAAAGGACACAAGACTAATCAGCTCATATATGTTAGTCTGTGTGCTGTCAGTTGTCAGTGTTTGTCCGACTGGCGATATGTTCAATGTTGTTGTCCTCGTCTCTTTCCCCTATATGTTGTCTCCTTTTATCTGTATATATATTTGGAACATTGTCTCTATTACCCAGACTTTTAAAACTTACGACTTTAAAACTCCTTACTTCATTCATTCATCTTCTATCTCGCTTATCCTATACAGGATTTTTGTTGCCCATCAAAGGAGACTTAGGGCACGAGGCAGGGTACACCCTGGACAAGGTGCCAATCCATCACAGGGCACACACAAAAACAGGCACTTTGGGAATTCCAATTAACCTAATCTGCTTGTCTTTTGACTGTTTGAGCAAACCGGAGTAGTATACCCGGAGTAAACCCACCAAGCACAGGCAGTACATGCAAACTCCGTGCACACAGACCGGCGGCGTGAATCGAACCATCAGTCCTGGAGGTGCGAGGCCACTCTGCCAACTACTTAATTTATAGGGAAGATGATAAATTGTAAAATATGTAAGTAAGATGACCTCCAAAAGGGTGGATGGGAGCGCCAAAGCAGGTTTTGTCCAGGAAATTGAAGCAAAACGGGTGGAAAAACTGCTAGAACTCATTTTTTTTAATGGATTTACAAAAATCATTGTTATGGATTACTACTTCAACCATGTAGAAATGGAATTAGCATTGATTTGCTTTGTTGTTCTTAAAAAAAGGCTAAAACAGGATGCATAACTTGAAATAAATGTGTGCGTTGTCGAGAGGGTGGCACAGCAGTTACCACTGTGACCTCACACCTCCGGGTCTACCAAGGGTTCGCGTCCAAGTACTCCGGTTTCCTCCTCCAATCTAAAGACATGCAGAGTAGGCTACTTGGCATTTCCAAATTGGCCATAGTGTGTGAGTGTGTATGTGTGCTTGCATGCCCTCGATAGACAGGATGAGTGATACGGAGAGTGAATGAGTGTTGTTGAGAGCATTTTCACTAGTGTAGTACAATATAAAACTCCATTCATTTTTGCACCTAAACTCTCATTTTGGACATTTGAAACTTCAATAGTTAACACAGCTAGATGTATGATTTCTTTGATTCATGAACTATTATTTCTGCATGTGCATATTTGATTTTGTTCTTTGAAAGAGTGAAAATGATTTCACATTCGCTATTGATAGGAGCTACGGAGGGACCGACACACATCGTACTGAGCATAATGAGGAATTCTTCAGTAAAAAAAATAACTTCCCGGATCATTTGCATTTTAACAAACAGAAGGACCGAGGGAGAGGAAAATGCGTGTCTAATTTGAAAACCGAGTGGTCATTTTTCAGTAAGTGGGCTCCTAATTATTCTTTGGCTGCACATCTAAAGAAATCCAGTGGCATAGATATGCGATTCCCACAGCCCTGCCCCCCCATGAAGAGCATACAAACTTTCCAAACACACACAAACTCCCCCCCCCCCCCTGCTCCCAGCATCCCCGGACTTATCCCACTGACTCCTTTGTCTTCAGCTAGTAGTAGTAGTATTGGCCTCCTTATTATTCTCTGTGGTTCCTGTGTTCTCAGTGGAAAGCAGTGTGATGTGGCCAACCCACAGCAGCACCTGACTATGTAGCGCTTTGTTGCTGGACTGTAAATAAGGGTGTTGGAGCACTGGGAAGGTCTTGTAAAGAACCTCAAAGATGGCTTAAGAGGTCGCCTAAGCATATTTAGTCTAGTTGTAACTCTTCTATAAATATATATATAAAGACTACTACAACTACGTGAAATTGTCTTTTGTTCTTATGACATGCATTGTTCTGTTACCAGTGGTTGAAATAACAACTCAATGTCATCAAGGTTATTGTAAATGCCGATTATCACATACCATCAATGATATTTACTTCTTAGATATAAAGAATAAAATGGCCTTAGCGTAGGAAGATGATGATACAATGCCTGGGAAAGCACTCGAATATTTACGAGTGCAATGTTTCCTCATGATCCCAGAGCCACTTTTTCACAATTTGAGTCCGGGAATATGTCCATGCCATTTTTTTTTTTTCTGATTAGCATCAATAACAAGTGGTTTCCTTTGGATAAATGGACGTTTAGTCCCAATCCTTTGAGTTCTCATCAAATTGTGTTTGGACATGCTCTTACTGTACGTTCGCTATTAACCACATAACTCCTGTGAAGGCGGCACAGCAGTCCCACCTTTCCACCTTGGTTACTCTGATCTCCTCCTACAGGCCAAAGACATACAGATTAGGCTAATTGGTCTTCCTAATTTGCCCGTATAGTGTGTCTGAATGTGTAACTGTGGCCCCCGCAATGGATTGGAATCCTGTCTAGGGTGTACCCTGCCTTGTCCCTGAAGGATAAACAGTATAGAAGATAAATAAATAAATGAATGAATGAATGAATGAATGAACATATCTCCCATGAAGTTGAAGGTTCAACATTTCAGATTTTAATAATGTGTTGGATGGTTCTAAACCCAACTCCAGAAATTTCAGCAGTCTCCTTAGTTATTTTCCTTGCTTGATGCAGGCCAATAATTTGATCTTTCTGAGACAAATTTTTTTTTGTGCATTACATTAATGGAATTTTCATAAATATTATTTGAATTGTGTAATTCTACTAGGCTTTGGTTATTCGGGTCTGTAATCTACATACATACATTTAGGCATTTGACATACACCTTTATGTAGATTAACTTACTTTTTCGATCTCGTTATACATGTGAGCAGTTGAGAGTTGGGCACCTTGCTCAGGAGCCAAACAGTGGTAACTAGGTGGTCGTGGGATTTGAACCTGAGACCTTCCGAACCATAGTGCAATGCCTTAACCACTAAACTACCCTTGACTCCTCAGTTTTTTCCTTAAGGTATATGATGCACAAGGCGACACCCATTTTGGGGTATGGCACAAGCGCACACACTCACACACCTAACCACACACACTACAGGCAAATTGAATCAGCCTGCAAGGTATATCTTTAGACTGTATAGCTGGAGGAAAGCCACAAAACACGGGGAAAACATGCAAACTCCACACACACAGATTGGAGGTGAGATTCGAACCCTCAATCATGAACATATACGGCAACCATGCTGATTTGCATTGAAAGGATGAGCCCAATATTTTAATAATTTATTTATTTCACGATTAAAGGAGCTATAAAGGAAATGTTTGAGAACCTCCGATCTAACATTATGTCTCCACTCACTTAACCCGTATAAATGACCTCAGTGAACGATCGCCTTCACAGATATTCATCTTCACTTTAAACGAAAAGCAGAGACTTCCAAAGACTTACGTTGTTTATGTATTCAAGGCTTATCTCGCATCGCTTTGACTTAATTAGTTGTGTTTTTGCCCTCACTGATCAAAAACGCTCATGTAATTTCCATTTAACCAGAGCTGGCCCATTTGCATGTATTCCCTGGGCAGTGGGAAGTCTTTGGAAGGGAAAGCGAAGTTGAAAACTTGGACATCTTCACCTCGTGAGGCCAGCGGTAGGAGCCCTTGACCTCTGAACGCACTGCCAGGGACAGCTGGTGCCTGGCCACATTTATTTATTTATTTACCTCACAACAAAAGACAGGTGGTCACACTTGAAAAGAAGCGATGCTCCTAAACATGCACAGACGTGCACACACACACACGCACACACACACACACACACACACACACACACTCTGAGCTGCAAACAAGAGTGCATGCAGGAAAGTGACCCGCACACTGTCAAAGCCTAGGCATGCTGTCACATCTTTTTTCTTGCTTTCTTTTTTTTAACCTACATTAACAAATACGAGTCATTTCTATAAAACTCATCATCCTTCTATACATCAAGGTTATAAAATCCAGGACATACCCCAATTATTGCAAATGAATTAAATTATAATATTGATTATTCAGATTATATAGTAATGTGTAATTATATACTATATAATGTATCATATAATTACTATATAATTAGATGGTAATATATAATCCCCCAAAAATAAGTACTACGCTTATAAATTTTTCTATATAACTATACCCTGATCAAGAATGATGTCATAAATTCCAGTATGTGTGTCTCAAATAACTTGTTGAATTGATTCATTTTAGCTTCCTTCAATTTAAAAGTTTGTGTATAGATAGGGTTATAGTGTATAGTGTAGAGTGTATATTTCTATATCTATATAGTGTATGCTATAACGCCACCTCTCATCAGCTTGCTGTTGTGTTTGCTGTTGTGGTAACATTATTATGTAATTTAGTATCACTCATATGTTATTTGAGTTTTAATCTATATAAATAAAAGTAAGGTTTTGTCTGCACAATAGTCGGAATTTGCTCTTTCAATGATATCTTGACGTGACTCGAAGCCAGTCTCAGAAAGTTTTCTGACTGTATGTCTGCCTGTCTGTATGTCTGTCCAGCCAGATTACGTCACAGCATCTAACGCTTTATGAACTCATTTAGCCCCTTTGACCCGAGGTGGGCGTGGCTATATGCGTCACTCAAGGGCCAATCAACGGGATAGTTTACTATGTATACACAGAAGACACAGAAATGACCATAATGCACCTACAAGCTGGCACAATCCTCTATACACTGACACGACAGTGTGAGTTATAATGGCTTACTCCAGAAAAATGGGACGTACACTATGAAATTGCCATCAGTGAAATGAAAATGTTGAGTAGAAGGGAAGTTACGAGCAGTTATGTGCCAGATTATGAACCACACGTTTTAACGGCGTCAAACTGTGGACGTCTCTGTTATAATGTTATAAACAGTTATGTGCTGAATTTAATAATCTACTTAAGCTATTAAGCTATTAATAAGCTACATGCTCAATGTAAACAAACACCTGCACCAATAGATATTAATTAGAAAAGCTAAACTGAATATTTTTACTAGGATTAGTTCATTATTTTACCGCTACAATAACAGCGCTGAAGTGGTATAAGTAAAAATAAGAGAACACTTAATCTCTATCCGATCTACAGATCCAAGTACATGGGCTTTAACATGAACTAATAATATCACTGATTACATTAAAGCTGATCAGCTTTAGCACTGGTTAGCACTGTTGCCTTGCACCACCAGGGTCCGGGTTTGGTTCCTGCCTCGGTGTGCATAAAGTTTGCAGGTTCTGTCCGGGCTGGTGGGTTTCCTTCAGATACTCGGTTTCCTCCCACATTCCAAAGACATGCACATGAGGCTTATTGGCGTTCACGAATTGCCTGTAGTGTGACCCGCAATAGATTGGCACTGGAGACATATTTATTTGGATGTCAAACATAAGGTTGTACTTACAAAGTAACTTTCCCACTGTGATCATAACTTTGTTAAGTATACAGTGCTGTGAAAATGTATTTACCCCATATATATTAGAGATCATCAGCTAAATTCTATTATTATACAAAGATTTCATTGGACCTGTGTAGACAATTTTTGTCAAACTTCACATGCCACACCCAGGCCTGATTACTGCCAGACATCCCGAATCAATAAATCACTTTAATAGAACCTGATGAACCCATAGAAACTGATGGCCCGACATATTTATGACACTTGCTCACTGAAAATGAATTGGTGAGCAAGTGCCATAATTATGTCCAGCCATCAGTTTGTCAGATCATGCTGTGGCTCATGAGCCTATCCCAAGGGCAAGAATAGACCAGGGATGGGACACCAGGCCATCACAGGCGCACCATGCAGACATATTAGACATATTTACACACTCGTCCACATCTAAGGGCTATTTTTCTTAGTGAGGTCGTGATCGAACTGATGAAACCCATATGGAGACGGAGAGAAGATGTAAAGACACAGTGTGTATCCAGAGCTCACAATCGAAAAGTGTAGACTTTTTAATGTTTTTAAATTCTTTATTATTTCGTCATTCATTTCATTCATTTTTATACGGTAGCATTGTATTTCGCCATCAAAATACACAAAAATAGAAAGTGAAGGTTCGTTTTTCCGTCAACCTTCAAGTGAACATGTATGACATTAGTGCGTGTCTGCCTTGTGTTCTGACCTCGTGCGAGCAGAAGGTTGAGAAGTGCACAGCTGTCACTTCTTTAACTAACCCATATTTATAGTATACACATCACTGAGGCAGACGTGCCTCTCCCTTTCTCTTTGTTTCTCTGCGCACAGCTGGTCACCCCGTGATTAACTAGTGGATACAAAGCCACATGCATGGACTTAAGTCCATCCAGCAGTCGGTGAGGCGGCCCAGGGCCTTAAGGGCTCCATGGCATGCCGCACAGGGTAAGAGGAGCCGTCGCGGAAGTGACGAGTGTGACCTTTTTGAGTAAAACACAGAGGCTGTGATGAAAGCCCCAACAGCTGCAGCATAGCTTCCACAAAAGGGCCAGCAACTGACCTGGAACATCACCATATACATAAAGGGGGGGATCGGGAGCCTGCATACCGGACAGAACCGCACGGGCTAATTGCCTTCACTTCAATTCTCCGCAGTTTTAAGTTGCAGTTCACAATTCTTCAGGTAGACGGTGGTTTGTGGATGAGAAATACAGGCTCATTCAGGAGGTTAGCATGTGTCGCCGAGGAAATCCCGCACAAGTTGTATGTACATCACGCTCTATAAACCAACACGTGCTGGCAAATTGAGGCTTGTTAGCTCAAAACCCAATTTCTGTGACACTTTCTTAAGTGGTAAAGGGTTTCTCTTTCCACACAAGTGTTCTCTTTCCTCCAAAAAAAAAAAAAAAAAGTATTGAACAAGGGTGTTCAAGTCAAACTGGGACTGGGATGAAATTTCTTAGTCAGGTGTAAAACTGGTTGACATTTACCGAAGACTTCAAGTACAGTACAGTGATGAGGGAATAGTGCAAATGGTTTAAAGAAGGCCGTCCATCGGTGCCTTGAATTTAGCAAGTGGAACACCTGATCCTTAAAAATCGACAGATAACTTGTCATCAACTTGTGGAAGATACACATCTGTCTGTGTGAACTGTGCATACAATCATTCCCAAATACCACTTGTGCATTATTGGACCTCAGCTGGGAGTTACATCCCGGTACAGTGCTGAAATAGCTCTGAGCCATTTCCACATGTTTGGGCCATTAAAGGAGATCCTGGGAGGCCAGTGTTTCAGGAGTGAATCAGACTGGCAAGTGCATAATTGTAGCAGGGGATTATGTAGAGGAAAAAAAGAAGTTTTTATCTCTCATGATTGTGTTCTGTTATTCTGCGCAATCAAAAGTCTTGTTTTGACTTGAACGCCTCTAAGGCATAGACAGAGAGCTAAGTACAAACAATATTTGTTGGATATTTAGATTTTTTAGAATGAACATATTTCTTGTTCTTATTTTCTTCTTAGGGATCCTGAGCTTGTCCAAAGCTGCCACCAGGGCACCACACACACACACACACACACACACACACATGCACACACACACACACACACACACACACACACACACACACACACCTAGGAACAATTTAATCGCCAGTCAACCTACTGACATATGTTTAGCAGATGGGAAGAAACCCACGGAAAGAACATGAACAACTCCACACAGACAGTAATCATAGCTCATAGCATAGAAGTAAACCCCAACGTCCTAATTTAGAACTAATTTTAACTAATAATTAATAAGATTCAAAAAGAAAGAGTGAGTCAAATTCCTTATCACTGGTATCTTACCCAATTTTGATCTGACAAAATGCAGTGAGAACAAAGTAGTATTCCCACCATACTGTACAGTTTTTTAAAATTATTATTTCAATTAAGATATTTCCAGTGCATATAACCAAGAAAAATGGTTTTTATATTGCATATACCTAAATATATATTCCTGTGTGCTTACACACATACAGCTATGTGGTCGTAACTGGCTAAAACTGCCAAGGTTTAATGTTAGATGATGGGTGAGAAATACAGTTATGCCATTTATCTACATGTGTGTCATTTTTCTGTAATCACATGTCATAAAGTCACCCTAAGTGGAGGTGTATTGTCTCTGAAAGTTAAAACTATGAATGGCTATCCTCTTACACTCTTCATATGAGATTAAATAATATTGTATGGAGTATGTGTGAAATTTATACCATTGCAAATCGTATTAAATAACACTTATAAATGGAAACTTATGACATGGTGGTAGCAAATAAATAAATAAATAAATAAATAAAGCCCTAGGTCCTCCATGTGAAAATTTAACATGTGAAAAAAAAATTAATTGTGCCACATTTGTAAATGAGTCACATCTGTAATTTAGTAAATTGTGTTAAAATGTTAAAACTATTTGAACAATTTATTTATTTATTTATTTATTTTTGATTAAATTCTTTTTTATTGGAAATATACACAAGTTTTATATATATATATATATATATATATATATATATACACTGAACAAAAATATAAACGCATATATAAATATAAATTTTTGCTCCCATTTTTCATGAGCTAAACTCAAAGATCTGTAACATTTTCTACATACACAAAAGACGCATTACT
>JAOVVA010000002.1:7732161-7746517 GCA_028565275.1 Leiocassis micropogon | reverse complement strand
AGATCTTTGAGTTTAGCTCATGAAAAATGGGAGCAAAAATAAAAGTGTTGCGTTTATATTTTTGTTCAGTGTAGATATATATACTGTACATACAGTACACGGTACACTATTTTTTTTCTTATACCCATTCCGCTCCCCCCACCCCACTAACAAAAAACAGCCAGTCAGCAAAAGAATAAATAGGTCAAAAATATAAATAAATAAATAAATAACACATCAAATAAAAGAACAGTAGAAAAAGAAACTAACAAGGAAATCTTTTTTATTACAGATCCAATTTATCTGCATCTATGTATATTTTCAAAGTAGCTTATAAACGGTTGCCAGACGTCATAAAATTCCTAAGAGGATCCCTTTATGGAATAGCAAATCTTTTCTAGATGAATAATAAAATAAGACCTCATTACTCCAGTGAGCACCCACTGGTGCCAACAGCCCCTCCTTCCACTTAAACAGGATCTGAACAATTTATTTTGTAAAAGATATACCACGGAAAAATGAATTTGTTAAGTAAAAATCGTGTGAAAATAAATCGTCATTGAAAACTAGTAAATCGAATGTAAAACTCTGATGTAAATATTAATAACTTAGATTAAAAAACAACACCAACATGAAGTCCACGTGTAAAACATTCCATGTAAAGTGTCTAAAATCTCCTTGGGCCATGTGATTCGTGTAACTTTTCTGTAAGGGCCATGTTTAACTTGTCTGACTCCAAAACGCTGGCAGTTTACGAATGAGAATAACATGCCTTAAGGTCTTTATCTGTAGCAGGACATTCTATCATTACTGACTTTCTGGCCACACTGACGCCTCGACGCTTGTACCAGCTGCTCCTCTGCCTGAAAATCAGCGTCTGTCTGCAGACACCAACTAGTGCCAACCACAAGGAACCATGCTGCCCAAGCGAGTGTGACTCACACAGCAACACAGCCGCAGGCACTGTTCCAGCTGAAGGATACTTTTTAAAATCTAAGGCCAAACAGACTTCTAGATCTCACACAGATTTTTAATCAACAACTCTGTAGCACCTACAGTATGTCAATATGTTCTTTATAGACAATTCTTCTCCTTGAAGATTGTGCTTAATGGTTCCTAACACTATGAACCACTTTGCAAATGTCATTGAATTAACCCGTGAACTACCAGATGATTTATTGTGTATCAAAGTCTAATCCGCCTAATCTGTTTTTGCATCCAAAATTACCTTAGCAGTCTGGATTTAAACAAATGTGAGCCTTTGTTTAAATAATCACTGCATCATTATTATGCTTCAACAATTATTTTAACCCTGTAACTGATGCAGTGAGAAGCTTCTCATTTCTTAAGCGATCATATCGGAAAACGTATCACATAGACATGGAAAAGATTTGACTCTGTTTCAGAAGGGTCATCTTATTGACCTGCATCAAGCAAAGAAAACAACTAAGGAGACTGCAGAAAGGCATAGTGCTGAACCCTCTGGATGCAGGGTTATGATCTGGGGTCGCTCCTGGTGGTCAGGTCTAGGATCAGCAACATTATGTGGCAATAAAATGTAGTCAGCTGATGACCTGAATGTACTGAATGATGAGGTTTTCTCATCTATGGAGTTTTTCTGCACTGATGTCACGAGCATATTCTGGGACGACAATAAAAAGATTCATCTGGCTCAAGTTGTGAATGAGTGCTTCTGTACGACGATGAGTCATTTTCACACATGAATTGGCCACACAGAGCCGTGACCTTAACCCCATTGAAAGTCTTTGTGATGTGCTGAAGACTTAGAGAAAACTTCACATAAAGTAATTAATAAGAGTATGTATTTATTTATTTATTTATTTATTTATTTAATCAATTAAATACATTTATTTAATATTTTATTAATGAATACAGTCCCACTTTTTAAACATTGTTTGTTATATTTAATATTGTGAAACATTGCTTAAATTACTTTCGTTTTCCCTTCACATCAGCTATAAACAATCTTTTCCTCACCCACGCCCACTTTTCTTTCATTTCATAGAAACTATCATATAAATTATTTTTATTATAAATTATTATTAACTATCATATAAATTATCTGCTGTCAAAGCAGCCATTAAAGAAAATGAATCATAATTTTTTTTTATATTTTCCATATTTTCTGTATTTTTTATATTTGTATAATTTTTATTATTATATTCTTTTTTTTTTATACTTTATTTTTCTTTTTTGTATTATATACTTATTTCATATTCTTTATTTAAATACTCTATTTTCTTTTTTTCTTTTTAGTTCATGGGCGTCATAAACGTATTCCACTTCATATCATACTGTGTATGACTGTGTAGGTGACAAATAAAACTTGAATTTAAATTTGAATCACCTTCTAACCACTCAAACATGCAAAACTGGGAATAAAATATAGAAAAATCTAATTGTATAGAATACTGGAATTGAAAATAATTACACTCTGGGAGCATTTCAAGTTTGGTTCAATGTCCAGCTTAAAAGCATCCTGATTAGGGAGCTTTAACTGGTTTAAATTCTAGAAAAGAATGTAAAGAAAGTGACCCAAACAGCATGTAGGACTAATAAGACCATGTGCAGTACACTTGCTAAAATAAAGAAAAGTTGCTTTTTTTTGTTACTAGGATTGTTACTTCTGTAATATCACGCAGGTGAGTGTGGAGTCAAAGCATCCAGTAGTGCAGCATGGCAAGAGAGTTCAACATCAGGATGCTTATTCATGAGCAAAGGTGTGTGAGCTGTGATCTTTGATCTCAAAGCTCAGTGGTGGACCTTCTTCACAAAAGGATTCAGCTAAACCAATCAAGGAAAAACATACCAAATAGACCAAATAGACCAAATAGATACACTATAGCCAAAAATATGTGATCATTAAACTATTAAGTCAGCCTCTCTCAAAACTGTTGCTATGAACGTGAAAGAATTCTACAAGTCTACAACGTCTTTGGATCCTGCAGGATTAAGATTCCCCTCTGGAACTAACAATTCCCCTGTGCACAAATCGAGCTCTGTGAACACATGGTTTGCCATGATTGGTATGGAAGAACTTTGCACAGAGCCCTGACCTGAACACCTCAGGGATGAACTGGAATGCTGACTGCACCCCAGACCTCCTCAAACAACACCATTGTCTGACCTCATTAATGCTTTTGTGACTAAATGAGCACAAATCCCCACAGCCATGCTCCAAAATCTGAGTGGAGTGGAGGTTATTATACCAGCAAACTAAAGACTAAATTTGGAAAGGCAAGCTCAAAAAGCACATATGGGTGTGATTGTCAAGTGGCCACATACTTTTGGCAGTATGGTGTATATACATTGGATTCAGCACTGAATTTGTAAAAAAAAAAGTTCTACTTAAATGACTTCATACAAGTTCTGCTTTAAAAAAATAGTTTCTTTTAAATATTCTGCATTGCACTGAAAAGTTTTCATTACATGCACCCTTTCACTTTGTTGGATATGTTGTTGCTGGTTTTTCAGCTGCTCCACATGTTCACCATCCGATCCAAGTACAAGTCGGCACGGGTTTTACGCCGGATGTCCTTCCCGATGGGATCAACACTACATCCAGTGGCTGGGGTTGGGGCATTGGGGGAACTGAACCCAGGCCTTCTGCATGGCAGGCGAAAAACCTACCACTAAGCCACCAATGCTCCAGTATACTGTATGGTAGCATGTGCAAAATTCAAACAATTGTGACAGCCAGTCCAAACAGAAAAACTGTGGCATGCTCTCCAAGATGCTTGAAAAAAGCACCAGACAAATTTCTTATAAAACTATAAGTGCCACTTACACTACAAGTGGTCATGAAAAATGTTTTATTTAATATGCACTTCCAGGTGGCACAGTGCCTTAACATATAGTCTGTTGCCTCACACCTTGAGGGCTTGGGGTTTAAAGCTTTGGTTTGCATGGTCTCCTTGTGCTTTGTGGGTTTAGTACAGTTTCCTCCCACATTCCTGGTAGTGTGTGCCTGGTTGTGTGTGTGCGTGTGCTCTGCAATGGGTTCTACACTGTGCCCAGAGTTCCCTAGGATAGGACTCGACATAACATAAGCAGCATGGATAATTGATGACCGTACACCCCAAGTTGGTTTAGTGGTTAGCTGTGCCGTCTTGCACCTCCACAGTCCAGTTTTCATGTTCTCAGCGTGCTTGGTGGGTTTCCTCCGGGTTCACCGGTTTCCTTCCACAGTCCAAAGACATTAGGCAAATTGGCGTTCCTGAACTGCCTGCAGTACAAATACTGTATTCCAGCCTATCGCCTTTTGTAAGAGCCTACGAAAGCTGAATAAGTCACTATGATGTCTCATATTCTAAAGTAGGGTTTTAGTTATCACTAGGAAGAGGCTATTAAGCACTAAACGAGTTTTCAGTAAGACAATTTGTGTGCCATATTTTAAAGTCAATATAATTTAATGACTTATTGGTGGCAAAATAAGTCAGTATGTTGAATATGTAGACAGCATGGTGGCGTAGTGGTTACCACTATGGCCTCGCACTTCCAGGGGGGTTTGATTCCCACCTTGGGTCTGTGTTTGTGGAGTTTGCATGGTCTCAATGTGCTTGTTGGGTTTCCCTCCACAGTCCAAAGACATGCAGATTAGACTAACTGGAGTTCCCAAATTACCCATACTTGTTCGTGGGGTAGGGTCCCCCTGCGATGGAATGGCACCCTGTCCAGGGTGTACCCCGCCTCGTGCCCTAAGTCTCCTGGAATACGCTCCAGGACCCTGTGACCCTGTACAAGAGGTATAAAAGATGAAGATGAAAAAGATGAATATGTGAACATACACTGATTAGCCGTAGAATTAATATTGAGTTGGTCCCCACTTTTGCCACATGATCAGTGATGCACGGACACCTTTTTTTCAGAACCAGCAATAACATTATCAATTTGAGAAACAGTAGCTTTTCGCTCCCTATGTACATCAATGAGCTTTGTCCGTCCACGATCCTGTCGCTGGCTCACTGGTTTTCCGTCTTTTCTTTACATCCAATTTTGGTAGATCTTGACCACTGGAGACCAAACATCTCACAGGAGCCAGAGTTTTGAAATTTCCCTCATCCAGTCATCTAGCCTACACAGTTAGGTCCTTGTCACTGTAGCTACAGTTAGAATATCTCATGATAGTGGCATCTGGAAGTGTGTGGGATATATTAGGCAGCGAGCTAACCTTTTTTACTAAAGTTGATGAGTTTAAAGGAGAAAAAATGGGCAAATGTAAGGATCTGAGCGACTTTGACAACTTTAACAAGGTCAATAATTAATTGATCACAACTAATAATGCATTCATTAGTCATTTTCACAAAACAGACCCCTAATTAAGAACAAATACAAATATAATTTCCTTTATCTTCTATAGCCTATCCCAGGGTACTTAGGGCATGAGGTGAGGTACACCCTTGGATGGGGTGCCAATGCATTGCAGTACAAGTATATATAGATGGTCTAATTTATAAATGTGTCATTTACACTTTACTTAACAAAAGCAAAGACCTTAATTAACACCTAATACACACAAGTGTTGCCTGTGGAACTATACTTGTTTTTGTGAACAGCAGGTCATCAAATTCAAGTCAATGTGCTATTTAAAAAACAATTGTAGATTAAATTAAAGAAATAAAAACAAATGTTTTACTGTGTCAGTAAAACAGCAAAGTGCCTAAAGATCCATTTAAAAATTAGTTGTTTATGTAACAACCTCAGCAGAAACCTCATTTCCCTTCTCGTCTGTTCCAACCACTCAGCACTCAGCATCAACACTATACAGTACTATTCACCAGCCTGATCATCTGTCATCATCTGCACCTGTTTCTCACTGGTTTATGCCTTACGTTAGATGTTTTTGTCTTGGGTACTGGTCAGGTACAGGAACTGGACTGGAAATGAGAGCCAAAAAAGCCTCCTTTAAGAAGCCTGGCGAACCTTTCCCCAGGACTGCACAACAAAATAAAGGAAAATATTAAGAATTGAGGGATGGCTCGAAAATTTGGAGACTACTGTAGCATTCGAAAGTGCTCTCCGGTCTTTCTCTCTGGGAGAATCTAAAGCAGGAAACTTCCTTTTCATCCTCAAAGCACAGGCAGAGCTGAAGACTTTCATTCCAGCCAAATAGGAGGTATACAGTGTAGGGGTTATTTCTCACATAATATAAAATATAACATTATATTGATATTTTTTACATTATATTTTTTATTAACAGTTCAATTCTTACAAACTTTTTTTTGTAAATAATAAGGGGCGGAGTGTCTTACCGGCGTGCTTCACCCATGATTATACTGCTTGTAATATATATAAAAGTCTTTGAATAGCGTTTAAATAGAATGGGTTTTATATTTTTTGAAGGGAGCTCGTTAAAGCCCCAGGTCTGTAATGCATGGTTCACTACTGTACTTGAGAGTTGATTGGAGACTGAAATGAACTGATTGAACATCTGCATGTTTGCAAATAGGATTAAAAACCTCTGCTTTAAAGATTCCAGGTGGAACACAACAACAGGGTTCCCTTTCAGAGAAAGTACATGCTCTTTAGAAAAGGAAATAGCTCCAAGTAGATGCCCTTTAAGAAGCAGACAACTGGGACTCTATGTGATCACCAAAATCCATAAAAAAAAATTGTTTCCTAGAAGTATGGTGGCCAGCATGGTGGCGTAGTGGTTTGCATTGTCGCCTTGCACCTCCAGGGTCGAGGGCTTCAAGTCCGGCTTCGGGTTGTTGTGCCTGAAGTTTGCATGTTCTCCCTGCGCTTCCTGGTCGGATTCCTTTCACAGTCCAAAGGCAATGAGATTAATGGATTGGCCCCCCGTCCAGGGTGTATCCCGCCTTGTCTCCTAGGATAAACTCCAGACCCCCCATTACCCTGTATACAGGATAAAGCGGTATAGATGATGACTGACAGCGTGAGAAGTATAGAGTGTATGAAAGTGACAGAGAACTTGTCTTGACTAATTCAATTGTACTGTACATCACCATACTGAAAGTTTAACTCTGTCTGACATGACAGTCAAGTGCTGCCCTCTAGTGGCTACAAGATTTATCATTCTGTAACTTTCTTGGCCAGTGATCCAATTTTAAGGGCTCAAAGTTCTCAGACCTCAAACCCCTTTCGATTATTTGTGTTCACATAATTTAGAGGCATACAGCTATTTTCAACACATTTACACTGCAAAATATTGTAGACATAAGGTATGTTTGTACGTTGTAGTGTTTCTAGCTTATAAACATGAATGTGCTGCACAATACTAATAAAGCTTGATAGACGTGGCATTCCTGCGGCCTTCACTAGAGAAAGCCTCCAAAGAGCTCATGAAATTAAAAAATCTGCTCGGATGAATTATTTTTTAAATATCACATAGGTGTAGTTTTCATTCATAGAACTACACTTAAAAATTCTACATTAAACCTTAAATAGCCTTAGTTTTCTGATCAAATGTTTTGCCCTTATTATAAATTCTGTTTCCTTCTATGCAGATTGGAATGTGCCTATCTTTAAGCATGTCTAGATATAAAAACTAAAAATATATATATATATATATAATTAAAAAAGTCATGACCTGAGAACTCTGAAATACATCTACTGTTCCTTTTATTCTATGCCTCAGCAAGTCAATGAAGTATTAACACATTAATAGCTAAAGCTTACTTTTACAAATGTAATAGATTTTTGTGCATACAATTTATCATGAAACTCTCAATACAGTTTATCCTGGTTGGGGGTCACAGGAGGCCTGGAGCCTACCACAGGGGACTCGAACCAACTGGACGCAATAGAAGTCTAGTGCAGGGCACAAGCACACACAGTCACATGCTGGGGGCAATTTTCAAACTCAAGACTTGAGACTGTGAAAAAACCCACTAAGCACAGGTAGAAGATGCAAACTTCATGCACACAGACCCGAGGCCGGACTCGAACCCTTGAGCACTACACCACCACGTCACCTTTCAGGTGGGTGGCAATTTAGTTCCTGCATAACTGTGTATGGGGAACTTTATCTTTGATCAGTTTATCCTCAAGGAGCTGATTAACATCAGGTATCTTAAAAAAAATAAAAAAATAAATCTTGTTCTATTCTAGACTCATGCATTTAAGATTTTTTTTCCTAAATTGCTTTTTAAACTTAAGTCCATTTTCTGATCTATTTATATAGAGCTTTTAACATGGTCATAGTCAAAGCAGCTTTATAAAAAAAATAAAAACACCAAGTATGAGAAGCATTATAGCATTTTAGTGACGACTGACCTCTAGCTAGTATCATCAGGCTTTATTTTTAGTCTTGAATTCACATTATACTTCCAAGTACAGAATTTCTTACAATGAAGTGAACTGTCTAGAAATAAACGAACAGCTCCTCAACCAACAGGAACAGATGTATTGCCAGTTCGCCCCATTTATTCTCCAATTTACTCAAACATCAAGCAGTAAATTTCTGCATAAACTTTTTTGATGTACAAGAGCTGTGAAACATACAGTAGGTTGATTCAAATGTTGCACACTTATTTTTGTTTCAGTAGCACTGATGACAGATTTGCCTCAAGCAGCCAGAATTCATACAGGTTTTGAAATACTGTACAAGTTTTACAGCATGTTGCGTTTGATTGTTTAAAGGTCATGTCCTAAATAAAAGCACAAAGCTTCTGTTCCACACTCCAGTCCAGTATGTGGCTGTGTTGCTTGAATGAGCAACAAAAGCCATGAAATGTGATTAGGGACTTACTGGACATACAAATAAATATGCAAAGTTCTAAAGACAGATTTAGAGGATGAATATAATCAACACTATATTGAACAGACGGCCCATAATTTCCCCAGTGTCATTCTAAAACAGAAGGAAACAGTAAAACTGTTAAAGTATTTATTTAAACCATTAAAAAAAAAAAATACATATGTACACACAAAACATGATTACATGGGTGTAAAAGGTATATAAAATTCATTTACAGTGTGGAACGTACTAAAGTTTATTACAAGCAAAATACAAAAACACTGGTAATGCTTTCCTTCAGCCATCAGTCCAGTCCGTCTCTACATCTCTCTCATGACGAGCAGCTGCAGCAGACGACTTTGTCATAGCGCTCTGTGTAACTGTAGAGAGAGTACAGCATGTAAGTGATTAGTTTCACATTTTCACCCAATAACACAATGTTCATAATTCAGGTTGCTCAAGTTATACAAGTGTGTAACTGTAGGCCCAGTATGAAAATAATCGCCATGTCTCAGATAAAGATGTGAATGCAAATGAACTGAAACACGCTTTGTGGCATGACTGTGCACGAGGTGTGGCATTACTCTGTGATGGTGCAGACGGAGCAGCAGGGACTGAAACAGCTGCTGCATTGCTGTGTGCAGGTGGGACACGCAGGACGATCGCACTGAGAGCACGCCGTCCTCACTCCTGATGACCTCTGACACACGGCACACGCAGACGGAGCCGTCACACTGCCTGATGAGACAACAGGATCACAACATCAACACGGACTTGGTTCACAATAAATAAATCATAGTAGCCTTTACAGCCTTTTACTTTTTGCATTTGCATGTGTATGATTAGCCACGATTTACTACAGAGCTGGGCGATACACTGAATGAATCAAAGTGAAAACAGTTAACTTAAGAAAAAATACAACCAAACATGAACTACTTATTTGGAATAAAAGTGCAAACTTGCTCCCACCAAAAAGTTCTTGTTTTTTTGGGATTTATAAAGCGCAAACTTTCCCCAGTCTTTACAAGTTTTGGTTATTCAAGCAAAATATGAGGGATTGGTAAAGTGCAAGATGCAGACCTAAATCACTTTTTATTAAAAATAGATTTTTTTTAATCACTGGAGAAAAACAATTTTGTAAACCACATGCAACTTGCATGCCAAATAAGATCAAACAGGCGTTTGTGGCTTTTTTTTTTTTTTTTTGGATAAGTGCTGCATCAAGTCTACATAAAAAGGAGCATGAAATAAAAAAAACCCAACCCTAATAAACAGTCTCCAGGGACAGCAACTGTTTGCTTCATCTTCCAGAGATTATAGTTTGAATCTCAACAAAATTTAATTTGCCAATGCCTGGGCCTAAAACAGTCACGGGTATGAGGTATGAAAATTATAGTATACGCTAATGGTTGTGTCACTTTTAGCAGCACTAGCTAATAACGTGCGCCTGTGAGTTCATGCATGCAGAATAAGGCAGATGTTGCTTTTCTCAGAGCGTTAAACTGCACAAACAGCAGTTTGAAAGATGCAGGTTTATGCGCCTTGGAGGAAACAAAAAGATGAGGCATGATGGAGGAGGGATGTCAAGTTAGAAAGAAACAAAAATAAAACTTTATACATGGCAAAACAAAGTCCAGTTTTACCAGAAACTGCTTTGGTTTTCTTCAGTTTCCCATCCATCCCAATCAGAGTCTGTCCTTTGAGTAGCTGCTGATTTGCAGGCATCACAGCACCCTGATTATCCACATCAGCACACTTGCCCTCTGCGTCAACCTTCCAAATTCTCCCCATTACAGCTCGGGTCCCGTTAAAGAGCAAGTTCTTGGTTTTTTCTGTAAAAGAATGAACAGTTTATTCATTACAAGATGACAGACACCAGTATGCTACACGAACTGCATACAGCTCAGAACTTAAGTGCTAAAGACATACTCGTAAAGCCTGCTTACAGGCTGCAAACTCCTGCATTTTTCAGGACTCAAGGATCCAAGGTTCCCATTTAAATACATGCGTGTATACAGCTCAGATCATGTGGTGTCAAATGATGCTCTGAATGGACACTTGACATTTTTCCTGTAACCTCCCTGATGAGTTATATTAGAGTTTGCTTGCTGTACATGTTCAATTTGGGGATGGTTTAAATAATTCCACTTTTCACTCAATGCCACATTCATCGCACACGTGCAGATGAATCATACTACTAATATACACTATATGGACAAAAGTATTTGGCCAAACATGCAATGAATCGAACTGTATTCGAATACATATACTTCAACATGGAGTTATTTCCCTTTTGCAGCTGTAACAGCTTCCACTCTTCCTGGAAGGCTGAGTTGGACGAGAAGGCCTGGCTCGCAATCTGTTCTACGTAGTTCATCCCAACGGTACTTGATGGAGTTGAGGTCAGGGCTCAGTGCAGGCCAGTCAAGTTCTTCCACACCAAACTCAAACCATGTCTTTATAGTCCTCCTTGCTATGTGTACTGTTATGTTGGTATAGAAAAGGGCCTTCTCCAAATGGTTACCACAAAGTTGGAAGCATTGCATTGTCCAAAATGTCTTGGTATGCTGAAGCATTAAAACTGACCTTCACTAGAGATAAGAGGCCGGAATTGAAATTCCTGAATTCAATAATTAACAGATTTGGCCAAATATTTGTGTCCATAAAATGTAGATCTGACTCTTACATACAGTGCATCACCACATTAAAGTAATATAAACTCAGCCGAAATTTTGAGCCTCTAAAAAGTTATTACCATACATACTCATTATTTAAATGCACATGTCTAGGCTATGCTGAATATACATGACGTGATTACTCCTTACTGGTGTTTACTGGTTTAAAGCTCTCATGTAGATGTTTCCATGGTAACCTACACAAGGATACATTTTCGGCCACTAGCAGGACATTCAAACATCTAGTTTACCCTTTAACACACTCACAATTATCTCTACAACTTAAAGCTTCGATTTAAAATAACTAAAATCCGACGTCACTAAGCAAACACCAGCACGCGCATGTGCTTTCCCACTCTTTTCCTGTTCCGACTTCAACTCGTCCGTTAATTGGTTAAACCGTTTTCAGTTTAAACTATTGTCCAATTGAAATGCAGGGGGCGGGACTCAAGGGCAGAAAAAAAAACAACGACGCCAGAACTCAAAATAGCCCAACTTAAGACTATATATTTTTATTTCAGAGCCTGACTAGATGATATAAACCTCCCGAAAGGCATAACAAAAATATTGAACAATGTTAAACGCATCTTTGAAACTATTATCAACTAAAATAAATAAATTAAAAAAAACTCACCGTAAACTTCCTGTCTGTATTTGTTCCCGAAAACCCCGTGCAGGTTCAATTCCTTTTGTCCAACATGGATTTTATACTGAGTCGAAAACGAGTCAGTGAAAGGGCACGACCTTTTAGGCATTCTGAAAAGATAAAGATTACCAACACCAAACCTGAGTAGCGCACTAACCAAACCCCTGCTGCTGCCCCTCCGCCTCTCTTTTCCCGCGAACTCACTCTGCGCTTTAATACCGCTCTCTGAGACGCCATTGGTGAAAAATAATCAGCAGCGGCCTCTAGCGGTTTGGCGGCCTTAAAGAGATTCCACTGTGTGTGATTCAACACTATTTGTTCATCATAAACATGGGGGGAAAATAGCTGCTGCCCCATTTGGGTGATGATACACTGACTAACAGGGCCAACAGGTGACATGGTGGCAAATTGCCCGTTACGTGTGAATGAGAGTGTGAGTGTGTTTGTGTTTGTGTGTGCCCTTCAATGAATTGGCACCCCATCCAGGGTGTACCCCACCTCCTGCACTAAGTCTCCTGAGATAGGCTCCAGGCCTCCAGTGACGCTGTACACAGGATAAGGTGGTATAGACGATGAGTGAGGTAGTGAGTGTGTGTGTGCGTGTGTGTGTGTGTGTGTGCGTCCTGCGATGGATTGGCATCTTGTCCAGGAGGTACTCAGAGTGCCCCAAGTCTGGTGGATAGGATCCAGGCTCCAGGGATAAGCGGTATAAAAAATGAATGAATGAATGAATTTGTGTGAATTTAGTGTGTTGTTTTTTTCCAGTAATCATTTGAGTTAGTTGTTTTAGAAAACATCCTGTTCAATATTCCATAACAGTTGACCAAGCTTTCTGTAAGCGACCACTATAAAACTAAAGGAAGAAGAAGAAGATGAGGATGATGATGATGATTATTGTTACTATTATTATCATTATGAAGATGAAACAGCAATGACTATGATCATAATCTTAGGGAAAGGCATATTGTGAAGGCGTATTGTTCACTGGTCAACTTTGGTCCCTAGTTGGACTACAGAGCTTCCTAGATGGATGGATAGAGTAGATATGTTTAGACATAGACGAAAGGAAAAAGAACAATTAATAATAAGCAGGCTGAGATTAATACATTAATGGAGTGTTTGTCATCAGAGGGAAACGCCCCACGTTTGTCTGTGATCACTGCTGAGAAGTTCCTCATATAGGAAATATGTACCAGAGAGGCACAAAATGATGACAATCACAGGAAATAGGGAGAGTATAGGATAAAGTCAAAAGTAATTCAACATCTAGAGGAAGAGCTGCTGATAAGTGACCACAGTGCATTCAAGATGTGATAAAATGATCATCATTAGTGATGGGCGAATTAAGCTTTATAAAGCCTTTCTTTAAATTTATGGCAAAATAATTCCACTGTGGTCAACTCTGCCTGCGTATCATAATCATGAAATAGTAGCTGCTAGCATATCACTACTGCTGAGTAGAGATACACTCACTAACAAGCACCCCCAGGGTCCAGGGTTCGATTCCTGCCTCAGGTCTGTGTGCATGGTGTTTGCAGCATGTTCTCCCCGTGCCTGGTGGGTTTCTTCGTGGTGCTCTGGTTTCCTTCCACAGTCAAAAGATATGCAAGTTACAGTAGGTTTAATTGGATAGTGATGCATTGGCACCCTGAATGAATAAATGAATGAATGATGGCTAACAGAATTTAATGTGCATTTAATTAGTAGTTTTTTTTCCCCAGTAATTATTTGAGTCAATATTCCAGAACAGTATGTGGTAATTGACCAAGCACTTCTGTAAAACTAAAGGGAGAAGATGAAGATGATGATGATGATGATGATAAAGCTTCTTCTTTGTTATTTATTGTTGGAATCCAGTAGATTACATTACCACCATCTTTCCAGCCTCTTAAAGACAATTTTCCAGACCAGCCTTCCTTACAAGTGTCTAGTGCTTTCTTCTCTGATCTTGTCTTGACTTGTTCTATGACTTGAACTGTTTGTCTGTTTTATCCGGTACTTCCACACACTCTTATTATATATGTTATACTTATACAGTATTTTATTTGGAGTTCTGTAGGTTGCAATCTATAGATCTCCCTCTATCCTCAGCTTCCCTGTCCTTTAAAGCTGACTATCCAGTCCAGTCTTTTTCAGAAACAACATTAAACGCTTCCTTCCCTGATCAATGACTCCCCATTCTAAAAGATTTTTAACACTGCCTTCTACTCTTCCTTTGCTCTTGCTGCGTATTATTATTATTATTATTATTATTATTATTATTGTTCTTATTATTATTATTATTATTATTATTAATAATAATGTTGTTGTCCTTAATAATAATAATAATAATAATAA
>JAOVVA010000002.1:7719076-7732061 GCA_028565275.1 Leiocassis micropogon | reverse complement strand
ATGATGAAAAATTTAATTATAATAAAAAAATTTATGATGAAGCCTAATATGAGCTTCCCCTGTTTCAAAAGCTAGCAGCCGTCACTGACCCTGACTATAATCTCATGCATTGTTACTTCCTTCAATTTATGTGACAGGAGTTCATTATTAGCATGGGAATGTTAAAACCAGTGAATGATCGTAATATAATTGGTTCATGATTGTGGTGGTAACAAATCAAAATGCTCCCAGACTTTTTTTTTTTATTGTTTTCTTTTTATACTCTGCATTTTTTAGTGGAAACTCCTCCTTATAAGCAAACATGGTTTAGTATCAGTGAAGTGACACAACACAATGTTCAATGTTGAAGAACGTCCTCTGGGGTGTATTGTGATATCTGGAACCAGGGCTTTGGTGGTGGATCCTTTGGGGACAGTTGGTTTGCTGCGTGCGGTCTTGTAGATCAGATTTATTTGTCTGGCGCATCCCATGGACGCACTTGTGAGTGGGCGAGTTTAGAGGTCTTGGGCTCTATGCCTGTTGGGCCCCGTGCACAGTGAGCTTTGGTGCATTGACATTCTGCTGCCTTTCTTTGTGCCCAGCATTGACTAGATTTTTTTGGCAATTTGTTATGCAATGGCTTTTCTGTGGGATCAGACCACACAGACCGGGGGTCAAAAGGCTAGGTTGTCTGGGGCTTTACTACACTATTAAGTCCAGTTGCAAAGCAGCTCATGCAGACTTGGCACGTGATGGAGGAACAGAATGTTCTGTATTGGTATCTGTTTCTGCAGCAGCTTCAGTTATGTCTGGTCTAATTTTATATCTGACATCAATGAAAACTGTGAAGCCTTTATTCAAGATCGCAGTATCAGAAAGAGAAAAACAGGAAAAAAAAGAGCATTCTAATCATGTTCACTCGACAAAACTATTTCATGCAACAATAAATAAAGATATTCCTGAGGTTGTTAATAGAGTAACTGCACATTGTAGTCATAATTTTCACAATAATATACATTGTAGGTTAAAACTAGTGTGTGCTGCTACAAAAGAACTATTCAGAGCTTCATTAATCATGGCACCGCAAAATTCCCAGTGTTGAATCAACACCCAGACTGTTAAATAATGCCGTACAGTGTTTATACACTGATCAGCGCAGGTGAAGTGAATAACATTGATTATCTCCTTGAGTTGACACCTGTCAAGGGGTGGGATCTATTAGGCAGTAAGTAAACAGAGTTGATGTGCTAGAAGCAGGAAAAAGTGACCAATCATAAGGATCTGTGAGACTTTTACAAGGGCAATGTTGTGGCTTGGCCTTGAAGATCCCTCAGATCTCAATCTGATCGAGCATCGAGGATGTGCTGGACTAACAAGTCTGATCCACCTTGCAAATTACAGGACTTAAATGATCTGCTGTTAATACCTTGTTGAGGTATGTAAGGGCATGTCGAGTCCATGCCTCGATAATTCACAGTTGTTTTGGTGATGCAAGCATTTACATGACATTAGGCAGGTGATTTTATTGTTATGGCTGATCGGTGTAGGTCCAGTGAACTCTGAAAGTGTTTAATCAACTCTGGGGATTTTAGTGTGCAGTTCTACTCAGTCAAATACACACTCACATGGTAATGCATCTGTAAATATGTTTATCCAAAAAGAAGAAATTGCGCAATGTAAGTCAAAAAAATTCTGCCTGGATGTAATCTGTTATCAAGAGACAAGAGGTCTTGTTTATTAATTCATTAACACTGATTAGCTTTTATTAGGTTTCATTTTCAGCTGTTGAGGCAAAGCGCCACAGTAAATCTTGTGAATACTACTCCATTTGCTGTCACGGTCATTTTGTTTTCATGGATTTCCTGAGAGGATCACATGTTGTTGATCGACTCCAGATGTCTCTGGAGGACAGACACTCTAGAACATCTGGATCATACATTCCCTGGACTTGCCTACGCCGACCCACTTGACTGCAATGGCATGGAAAAGCAAGTTCAATCAGCAGGTGGTTGAATTTACTTCAAATGAAGACATATTACTTTACATGCTTTATGGTAAGCCATGAGTGTTTGACTTACTCGGTACACCTATGTGATTCTCCACAAACCGGATGTAGTTCTGGGCTTTGGGGGGAAGATCATTCCACTTCCTGGCTGCTGAAGTATCTGTCTTCCAGCCAGGCAAGGTCTCATACTCCACCTCAACCTTATGCAGTACCTCCATATTAGCTACGGACACATAAAACAATACATTTAAAGGAAATTTATGATTACTAAAAATTTATTATAACAAAGTTTCTACTGTAATTGTTGAATAGACACATGATGAACCAGAAGCAAATAACATATAATATACTCTCCTCCTGCTGCAGTCAAATCTATGAAACATCCTTTAATAATAGTTCAGTACAAACTTTTGGCTTGTAATCAGTATACTGATATATATATATGTGTGTGTGTGTGTATTATTAAGCAATAAATAAATTAATTAGAATTAGCTAGAGAACATACTGTAAGTCTTGAGGGAAAAATCAGGTTGCCCATATTATATATGGTACTAATGTGCTCAAAAGTTTGCATACCCTAAAAGAAATTGTTCAACATTGTTATTTATTTGGAAAATATGTCTGACAATACAAAATATTTTTTTCTTATTTAAGGATAGTGGCCACGTGAAGTCATTAATTATCATATAGTTGTGACAAAAACCTAATTATAACTGAGATCACCTAAACAAGCCTGATCAAAAGTTTACATATCCAAAAGAATCTTTGGCCACATTATAAACACCCAGGTTACAACACACAGGTTTAAATGGCCATTCATAGGAAGTTTCCACACCTTTATGTGAATAAAAAGTCAGTGAGTTTCTCAGCTCATGAGTTGATGCACTGACTTGGCTGGATAATGCATCATGATGAAGACAAAAGAACTGCCAATGGACCTGCGTAATAACTTTATAAGGCAGGAAACGGATATAAAAAGATATTGCTACACTTGAAAATGTCAGTACTGTTCAAACTCTGATAAAGATGTGGAAAGTAAGAGGTTCTGTTGATACTGAAAACAATTTATGCACTACTGCCAGATTAATTGTCCAATAAAAAAAAAACCCACAAACAACTTCGAGAGAAATACAGGCTGCTCTGGAAAAAAATGGTGGTGTTGTTTCAAGAAGCACAATAAAGAGGTACTTGAACACAAATGACCTGCATGGTCTAGTTGCCGGGAGAAACCCATTACTGCACCCATGCAACAAAAAGGTCACCAGACTGCACCTAGACAAGCCTCGCAGCATCTGGAGCAGAGTCATTTGGAGTGATAACACCCAAATGTAACTTTAAAGTCATAACTATAAACACTATGTTTATGGTCAAATTACACCATCCCTCCTGTAAAGCATGGTGGTGGATCTCTCTTTGTGTTTTGGGCTGTGTGAGCTCCAGTGGCACCGGCAGATAAGTCACAATTGATAGTAAGATGAATGTAGCAAGTTAACAGAAAATACTGACAGACAATTAGAATTTTAAGGCCCGAAAGCCGCACATAGGACGCTCTTGGATGTTCCAGCATGGCAATAATCCAAAGCACAAGGTCAAGATGACCCTCCAAAGGCTACAGCAGAAAAAGGTGAAGGTTCTGGTGTGGCCATCACAGTCTCCTGACCTTAACATCATTCAGCCACTCTGGGGAGCCACTTTTTCTAAAAATTTACAGGAACTGGAACTTGGCCTTTTGCTAAGAAGAATGGGCAGCAAGCTCAGTAAAACCTAACAACTATTTTACTTATAGTACTGTGCAAAAGTCTTGGGTACATACAAAAATATGGCATAAGCACAAGATGCTTTTGAAAACATTTCTGCATGAAAGAAACTTCTATAAAGAGCAATAAAAATCAATAAAGAGTAATAAAATAAACAGTCAATATTTGGAGTGAAAACTGCTTAAAATCAGGGGTTTTAGACAGAGATTTGTGTAGTTATATAAGAAAACAGTTGTTAGATTTTACTGAGCTTGCTGGAGAATATGAGTTCTTCTGGTAACTTTGTCACACTTGCTCTTTTTTATTTTTATGCAAATCCCAGGACCGTACATTAGGTTTTTTGTTTCCATCTGAAAACTGGTCTGTCTTGTACTATATATTTTTTCGTTATAGCCATGCATATCTTCTCCTGTAATGTTATTTATTCATAAATTTTTAAGTTATATATGGAAATACTGAATGATTTTGTACATACTTCTGCAGACATGATAAACATACATAACAAAATTGGTACAGCATATAATATGGTGCCTAAGACCTTTGCACTTTATACATGAGTATTTAACTTCATTCAGCATCCTGTGGATTCAGAGCTTTGTTTTATCCATCTTAAACGTGTTTCCATTTAACAGCTGACAAGCTTCACTATGTCATTTACTCAGAAGGCTCTACCAAAATATTGAACCTGTTGCAGTAATCGGAGTGAATGCCCTAGTCTGTCTGAGGCTGGAAGTGCACCTGTCGCATCCCGGCCAGGATAAGGTATGGGGATCTGCCAAAAAACTGTCCAGACAAGTATGGGATAGCAGACCTAATTTGGCGACTGTACCATGTCTGGTATCTGCATTGCGCATTTACATGGTGAGGATTAAGCGGTTCAGAAAGAGTGACTAGCACTTTTGGTAAATTATATAACTACACAACACCGGTGTTAATGGACTGTGTAGATTATCGATTTATGAACACTAGCAAAGAGAACCATACTTGGCCTATTTGTGTGCTCTCTACTAGGACAAAGTTACCTGGCTTTGGGTTGTTACTATCCAGAAATCTCTGCTGACCTCGGGACAATATGTTGAGTATAAACGCTCCCAAGGGAGACAGCTCAAAAGGGACCAACTTATTTATATCCGGGTCCTTGACAGTCAGAATGAGTCTGTCTGACAATATAGGAGTCGTAATTTGTCATAGCGATATTGAAATGGTTATAATCATAACCACAATTCTCATCTTGGAAACATGAGTTATTTCCCTAGAGCACTGGACCAAAAGAAGGTCCAGGTTTCTCTAATAGACATCACTGTGCATAAACTACTGCGCAAAAGTTTGGGGTCACTTGCAAATTTCTTTGTTTTTGTTTAGTGATTTATTTTCTACATTCCACAACAGTACTGGGGATTTCAGAACTATGAAATAACACATATGGAATTAGGTAATTATGTAACAACAACAACAACAGTCAGTTGTTGTTTTAAGACATGAGGGTCAGTTGTTCTGTAATAGTTCTAGTAAGAACAGTATTGTCAAGTGCATTTGCAAAACCCATCAAGCACCTTGATAACACTGGCTCTCTTGAAGATCTTACCAGGAGGGCGAGACTAAAACCTACCTCTGCTGCAGAGGAGAAGTTCATTTAAAGTTACCAGCCTCAGAAATTACTAATTAACAACACCTCGGATTAAAGTCGTTATAAAGGATTTACAGATCATGAGTAGCAGAAACATCTCAATATCAACTGTTCAAAGGAGATTGGTGCATATTTTGGATGCCTTTAGCACTGCTTTATAATGTAGAAAGAAATAAAAATTGTGAAAGACCATGGAGTTTGAATCCCAAACTTCTGAGCGGTAGTGTATATCATTCCAACAGTCCTAATAAGTCTCCCAGTCCCTGATGCTGAATAGGTAAAAAATGTCCATTTGGCACTTATTGCAAAGAGTTTATACTTGGCATCATCAGCCTATAAACTTGTTTCTCATGGCCTTTTACTGAGGAATGTCTTCCTTCTGGCTCTTCTAAGTGTTTGATTGATGATCGTTTCGGCCTTCCCCCACATGTGCTCAGATTTGGCTAAGGTTGTAGAACTAGGTATAGTCTCTGCGCTGAAACTCTGCACTTTTAATAACGATGGACGTTAACTGAAAGAAATTATCATTATCTGAAGCTCTTGACCTGTATCTGATTGTTTTTTCTTGCGCTGGACTGTCTGATTACATAATTACACAAATGGATTGTGATTATATGTCTGTATTTTGTAAAATGTTACCAAAAGCTCAATCTACATCTATACATGCAATTTTATTAGATGATGCTGATTCTTTCAGATTTTACCTGGGAAATGGGGTATTCTTTTGCCATTGAGTTTGTAGGCGATACCCACTTTGATCTCATCAAGCACATCCAGAATATCCAGTTTAGTTAAAGCAATTCTGAAGAAAACACAAAAAAACACCCACAAAATTCTCACTTGCTCATCCACTTTGTTTACACAACGTATGTTTTGCAGTAAAACGTTGTTATATAATACCAGTACACAATACCATGTGGATTTGTGTACTGAACGACTCACGCGGTGAAGCCGTTTATCATGTGAGCATATCTAAGGATGACCAGGTCCAGCCACCCACAGCGTCTCTTCCTGCCTGTTGTAACACCAACTTCATGACCTCGTGTCTGTAACAGCTCTCCTACAGCCTAGATTAGAAAAACATTTAAAATCACAAAAAATATGGTTTATGATCATTACTTAATTTAAATAAGACACATTACCCATATTTAAGGCACTCATATCATGACTTTAGTGACTGAAACGGCTTTTTCTGTATGTATCCCCCCCCCCATTCAGACTCACATGGCAGTCATATTTGTTTATGTGTAATGGGATTTTTGGTGATTATTTCTGTCTACATACATTAAATAGCATTCTCATGTTTTTGGCAGCTCCAAAAAATATGGAAGGGTTATATAATTGTACTTGGAACTAAACCCTGACACGTGTGACCTACAGCAGTGTTTATTCAATGATTGTTGCTGAATGAGAGTTTTTTTCCTCCTATGAAAGCAATTTTCTAACACCAACCTAGTAAACAACAAGATGACTAACTGAAACGGTGATGCGTTACACAGTTATTATAAGTAAAAAAAAAAAAAAAAGGAAAAAAAAAGGAATAACATTTTATTTATAGTACGTATGTGAATAGCTCTCAGCAAGTAGACCGCTGTGACATTCTGAAACTAAACCCCTGGCACAGTTTAAGTGCCTAAAGTTGTCTCCTGTTCATGTGACGGTTATTAGAGCACTGAACCAGCTTAGAGACTTAGATAATCTCCTCGCACAATGATGAATGAAAGTCACAATGCGTGTATTATGTATAGAGGTTGTAAAATTGTAGAATAATACAGATGCAAGAGTCCTGAGAAACGTAAGGTTACAAGAGTGTAGTAAGTTTCTTCCTCTTAAATTCTGGCACCACACTCAGACTATGTGCAGATTGTAGTCTGTTGTAAAATAAATTATTGCTCACATATCCATGCTATAAAACACTGACTGAAATTACTGTAAATTTATGATGCATAACATCATTCAGAACCATACAAGAATCAAAGCAGTTTTAAATTTAATGAGCATGAAGGCACGCTCACTAGATTTTGAGGGTGATATGGTCGCTTAGTGGTTAGCACCGTTGCCTCGCACCACCAGGGATGGGTGTTCAAATCTTGCTTCCGATATGTGTGTGTGGCGTTTGCATGTTCTCCCCGTACTTGGTGGGTTTCCTCCAGGTGCTCCGGTTTCCTTCCGCAGTCCAAAACCATGCAGTGTATGCTGACTGGCATTTTCAAATTGCCTGCAGTGTGTGATTGAGTATACAAGAGTGTGTGTGTGTTTGTGCCCTGTGATGTTTTTCACTCCATCCAGGGTGTACCCCGCCTTGTGCCATAAGATCCCTGTGGTAGACTCCAGGCCCCCCAGGCCTCTGCAGAGTATAAGTGGTATAGATACTGGATGGATGGATTAAAGATCTGACTAAATTACTATGGTACTCTGTCAAATCACATTTAAAGGTAAGGCACACAGAAACATAGATCAGCAGAATTTAAAACAACTAGCTTCAACAACAAGTTTCTAGTAATCCTGAAACTACAGTAACCTTTGTGCTATCCCTACATTTCTACACTGTAATACTTATATTTGGAGTAAATGATAAATAATGGAAGCTTGTATGTGTAGTAGGTTCACTTCAATGTTAGTCAAAGTACATTTTGTTCACAGACTGTAGCTAGTCTATAAATGATGCAGACTGGAGTTCTTACATTGAGTTGTTCTGTTGGGAAGGCCCCAATGCCCACTCTAGTGGTGTAGGCTTTCGATACACCATACACATCTCCAATATTCGCTGGAGGGATGCCAAGGCCAGTGCAAACACCACCAACAGTGCAGTTGGATGATGTCACGAACGGATAGGTTCCTAGACAGAACACAGACAGTCTCTTTGTTTCAGTCCCTTGTACAGTGATGTACATGCAAAACTAAGTCTGTGGGACGTCCTTACCAAAGTCAATGTCCAGCAGGGCAGCGTTTGCTCCCTCCACAAGAATCTTCTTCTGGGGTCCGTGAATGGCATCATACATAAAATATATTCCGTCCCTCACCATGGGCCTTATTCTCTCTGCATAGTCCTTAAAGCGTACAGAACGTGGTTTATGTCACAACAATATTGTATTAATGTTCGTATGACATAAATCCAAAATCCCCAATTTGATTTACCTTTAGTTTCTTAAGTTCGCCTTCAACATCCACTTTAAGAGCTGGATACATGGACTGGTACTGCTGTGCCAGGTTTTTGAATCTACAAAGGAAAATGCGGAAACAGTATGAGTTTAGATTCTTACTACAACCTTGTGAATTTTGGTTTTAACAAAAGAGAAACTTTAAAAATTTACTTGGTAGAAAACTCTTTAAAATCCGCTAGCAGGTCACATATGCGAAGTCCAGTTCGGGACGCTTTGCATGAGTACGTTGGTCCAATGCCTTTCTTGGTTGTTCCTATGCTATTATCAAACCATAAGAATAAATGATCATCATTTATAGAAGGAACTGTTGTCTTATTCCTAATTCCTAATTCAGCTGTTTTATCAAATCACCACATTCTTACTTCTTTCCTTCCTGAGCTTGTCGTTGCACTTCCTGCATTCCATCCACAGCTTGATGGAAATCAAAAACTAAAAAAAAAAAAACCTATGGTTTTATAACAATTACACGCAGAATCATATACTTATGAGTTTCACAGCGAAACACAGCATTTTTAGACTTGTACTTATTTGGCAAATAATTTTCCTCTGGCACACAAGGTTGTCTACAATAAAATGTTTAATTAAAAAAAAGGGGAAAAAAGACTACATATCCTTTTTTAAGAAGCTTTGAAATTCCACCCCTTAAGCAAACCACTTAACGAAGAGACTGCATTTCACAGTGAAAGTTGACACATCATGAAAAGCCAATCGCATCACTCCTTTCTGTTGATCAGATAAGTGAAACTACCTGCTGTGCAAAACAATGGTTGATGTGAGTGGACTAAATGTATTTAGTGGATTTTTGGAGAATATTAAAGACAAGATAACTCAGTGGTTCTCCACTCTGGTTCTGGAGGACCACCTGCCCTGTACATGTTAGTATTTAAATTTACTTTAGTGTATGCACTGTGGTAAATTTAGTTTGCAGTGCAACCTTCTGTTTCACTTCCTAATTAATATTTTTTTCTTTCCTCTTGCTCTGGATATCACTAGCACTGGTTTTGCCACTTTTGATGCGCATAAAAAAACGATCTGTGTAGGAAGCTGTTGTGTTTGCTACATCTGGTTCTGAATGCTATTCTAATTCTCCATTGGACCATACGGGCCCATGGATGTACAGTATCTGCAGTAAATATGTATAGACGGTTGTTACACAAGGGTGCATATCTGTACTCTTGATAATGCGCTGTCCTCAACTGATGATTCTGTAAACATTGTGACAAAATAATTTTTTGTTATTAGCTAGCTCACTGACTGAAACAGTAGGGATTAACCCAAGTGACAGGAAGTTGAATAAAAGTGTGTTAAAACGGTATAAGGACATGCAAATACAATTTTTAAGTAATATTACATATATATTATACCTATGTGAGCTCTATCAGAGATGACGAGTCGTTTCTCCCATCCTTTCAAGCCTAAAAAATAGAATATCAATAGAATTAAATAGAATAGAAGGATTTATATATTTACCAATTGAACAAATATATGCAATGAAGAGTGAATGATATCACATCACCACCATCTGATTTTGCTTTCCTATCTCTGACTCTGGTTAGAGAGATCAGGTGGTTCTGTTCTGTTTGTGCCTGAAAACAATTCAATTCAACTTCTCACAACACAAAGTAAACTGTCTCTACTGTACTTTACCTTTCTTCTCGTTTTTGTCAATCTCTTCAAAAAGGCCTGGAAGATGAACGACTACACCGTTACCTGTATGTGGATAGAGGAATGAGCATTGATCAACCTTCTTAAATCTCTTCATATACTTATTTTATCATTTACTTCTTTATGTGCCCTTTGCCCCCTTTGAAGTCCCTAACAAAAACTGCCCTTTAAAAGGTAAGGACATTCTCTACTGAGATTAGAAGTATAGTAATACAAGAACCAATAGGTTGCTGATAAGATAATTAGGTGCTGACTCCAGATGATACAACTCCACAGTAACACACACACACACACACACACAAAAAAACTTAACCCCATCGAATGTTCTCAAATGTTTTTAAAATGAAATTTTAAAAAAATCACGCAAAAAATTTCGTTATGTGTTTGAAATTATGGAGTTAATACTACTAATACTAGATAAAATAACAGATTATTTTTTAATATTTTACATGATAAATCCATTTTTGCTGAATCTATGATAGATCTATCTATCTATGGTATTCAAGTCAAACCAGGACTTTTGATTATACAGAAATAACAGAACACATTTGAGAGTAACAACTCCCTTTATTTCTCTATGTAATCTCCTACTACACTAATGCACTTATCCCAGCGTTGCATTAGTGCTTGGATACAATCAAGGTAGAAAGTTTTCTCAGTTCACTGGAGCCATGATCGGACTGCTTCACAATCAAAACACTGGCCTTCCAGGAACTCCTTTAATGTCGCAAACATATGGAAATTGCTTCCATGGAGTCCCTGTAATTTGCAAATCGCCTTCATGAATGATTGTGTGTACAGTTCCCACAAACAGATGTGTCTCTTCCACATGATGGCAACAAGTTATCCGTAGAATTTCAGGGCTAAAACTTGCATGTCTTTACATTGCGTTTAATCCTTGAACCTTGCATTCTCTCATATGACTCCATCTGAAATTCACTTTTTCACCTAGATTAAACACTTTTTAGCACCAATAACATGTATTGTGCGAAAAATATCAATTACAGACATTTTATACATTTAAAAAAAAAACAATCCCATTGTTGTTTGATTGAGAAATGTTAACATAAATCATAACAGGAACTAACCTGTCTCGCAGACATTTCACAACATTAAATACAAATATTTAACAAGCATGATGTGTCCTTTATTTATTTAATTTTGTACTGTTGGCAAATCGCTGTGGTATGAAAGAAATAAAACAATTTGTAATGTGTATAACTGCATCTCCAGGGTTATTCCTTATTCCTGACAATTTACTCGTCAGGGCCCATGAACAGGTTTTCCACACTGAGAAACATTATATAACTCAGCTACTCACCAATGAGTGATACACATTTGGTGTTGATGATGCCACTAGGAAGTAGATGAAAGTCATATTCTGTCCCTTCCACCACTACTGTATGGCCTGCATTATTTCCTCCCTGCAAGAAGATATAGACATTATTTTCATATCCAAGTGTCCATTATATCTCATGGACTCTGGCAGAAATGATGCTATTGACTACGCAAATTTTTTTAAATCTTATTTCTATGTGAAAATGTTATGCTGACCCTTCTTTACCCTTTGCCCTTTCTCAAACCTCAGGCAGGTCCAATGGAAAAAGGTAGCAACCAGAGCCCCTGTGCCCCACCAACCAGAACTTACTATACGAGGGCCTATTTTTTGAACCTCTTTAGCAAAGCAGCTCACTTCACACCCTGATCTAAGTCTGACTTGGCCTTCTCACATGTCAAAGCAAGCCTGCAAATGTAACCCAGCCTCAGTTGTGAGAGCTCTGACTCAAGCCTCTGACTAGCATGTAGTAAGGTTATGGGCATCACGGTTACAGACTGAGATTTGACATGACATAAGGATCTGTAGTGGTGTGTCGGAATGTTTTTAAGGCATATGAAATGGCTGAGTACTGCAAGGTTTAACTTAAAAATTCTGTAAAGGAATAAGCAATCAAAGATGATATAAATGCAAGATATCATTATTTTGTTCTGTATATTGTATACTGCTGTATATCACAACTGAGTATGCTAGGCTTTCAAATAGCATGTGTTCTAAAGTATTACTACAGTATGTCCCAAAAATCTCCAGAAACAGAAGACGAAATCTGGAACATTGATTCGAAATATGAAACATTTCTTTGCAAACAAACATGTCTATCCAACTCATGATGACTTTGTGTTAACACATCTGGTGTAAGGCAAGTAATTGCTCAAAATATTTATAGACTTTCCAAATGTTAATAATTGACTCTTGAGAGACACTGTATACAAAACTTTTTTAAACATTCTGCAGTGAGGGACCTTGTTAAACACAGTTTAAATATGTATTTTATAGGGCTGGCAGATTTGATAAAGAAAAATCAAACTGTGTTTTTTTTTTCATACTGCGTTCAAATGATCTCATTAAGATGTTTGCAAATATTTATATACCACTTCAAAATTAGTTAAAAAGACAAATATTTATTTTGTTTTAATAAACTTGACCATGTTAATAAATAAATTAATTGCATAGATCCATATTCAGGTTAAAACACTTTTATGAGATTAACTGTGCAGCACAAATTATATATATATAATTTTTATTTTTCCTGATAAATTTTTATTTACTCTATAATGTTTTATGTTATTATTTATGGAGTACTTGGATTACTTTTTTGATGTAACGAGTAATCTAACACGTTAAGTCCGCCATTTAAGTACTCAGTTATTTAGTTACTTTTATCAGAAAGTAACGCTGTAATGTAACTGATTACTTTAAATCTTTAAAAAGTAACGTCTCCCAACACTTTAT
>JAOVVA010000002.1:7696398-7706550 GCA_028565275.1 Leiocassis micropogon | reverse complement strand
AATGACTAATGGCATGTTGTCAAACACCCTAACTCTGTATTGGGAAATGACATACAGGGAGGTTTTAATCATTACATAAAAGACTGATTGTGTTAAGTAACTGAATGTTAAGTAATGCTCACAAGTACGACAAACAAAAAAACGTTAGCTATTGCATGTGAGCAACTTTAACTATTGCATGTGTGGTTGAAGTTGAGATTGTAGCAATTTGTTAAGAAGCAGCCATCACTGAAGTGGTGCATTTGTCCAGTTAAACTATTTGAAGTGAGTATGTATTGCAAACAAATGAACAGACCAACCCTCCATATTTAGACACGATTTGTGTAAATCATGCAATTTAAATAAAACATTTTTGTATAATTGTGAGAGACATTGTAATTCTGTGTTCCAGTTCCAGAGATTATAGTGATTTAAAAAGAGACAAAATAATAGGAGCTTGACAGCATGCCATTAATTCTGTCAAATCCTCACTAAATGATTAATATGCGAGCACAGCATTTAAAAACTGTTTGGCACAATGAAAAAAAAGCAGCTGCATATGCTGTAAGCCACCAATGAAAAGCAGGGAGATGAAGCAGCAACTGCAGGTTATTGGGTGAAGGTTGAGAAGGTTGACGCCGAAAGCTAAAACTCCATGACCAAAAACCTGAAGACCTTTTCATTCTTTATCTCCTCTTATAATGAAAAACAGATAGACCTGTATAGTTTGGCACAATCGGCATTCGTTTACAGTGATCACGAAGTAGAAGAGATGAAAAGGAAAAATGATTCAGGCGTTTGCACTGGAGCTGTTGCGGAGAGATCCGAATTGTCTTGTCCTTACCGGTGTCCCTATGCATTTCACTAGAGGGGGCACTTTCCGTTTCGCACCTGGGCCTGGTCTTTCTAAGCTGGAAACCTTTTCTGATGTCAGCCAGCAGGTTGTCAATGATGCAGCCTTCATCCTGAGGCACGCCACCTTTTCGAACTACAAAAACAACACAAGTACAAGCTGGAGTCAAACTGAAATTATGTCAAGCTTAACTTTATTAGGATGAATGTATAAAAAATATTTTTTGCAAAGGAACACCAAGTAAGCTGGAATTATACCAAATAAGTCCTCAGAAAATTACAATAAATTAAAAGCATGATAACCTTGATTTAGCACAGTAAAATTATGGCTACAGTAAGTTGTGCATGTCACAGTAACTGTTGGCATGTGACTATAATACTGTGCAAGTGTCTTAGGCACCCTGTGTTTTTAGTACAAACTGTTAGATTTTTTTTATAGATACATTTTTGACTATTATTGAGTCAGTACAAAAACATTTCTGATTTTCTAACATCACTATTCCACCACGCAATTAAAAGTTCCAGAAAAATATCTCTATGTTAGAATAGAAAGCAGCATATTATACTGGTATCCACTTTTTAGACTAAAACTAAAATGGAAGCTGCTAGGTTTTGTATGGAAAAAAAAAGCAGGTGCAACAATCGAATTTCTCAGAAGACCTGTGGATGGTTCTGCTGGATGCTCAGTAAAACTTGGCAGCTAACTTCCTTATAAAAATGCATAAATTTTACCCGACACGTCAAACTTTGTTTCATAAAATACTGTTTACTGGGCTTCATAATTCTTTTAAGGAATCCTTCCTCTACAAATTTTTCTTGCGTGTGCCCAAGACTTTGCACACAATATATATATTAAAAATAAATAAAAATAAAAAATTCACATGCTGGATCAAGCGCTATTTTATACTCTTTCAAAAAAAGTATATGTTTGATATGTCTCAAAAAATTCTATTTTAAAAGGGCTTTAAAACAAAGTTAAAATCTAAATAAAATGTTCATGTATTGGAGAATGGAACTAAGCAGCAAGTGAGCATTCTTGTCAAGGTCACTGAAAACCATATTATCCCAATTGAATGTCAAACAGAGGGGAAGTCCAGACTCAAGACAGATTTAGCATGTACTTACTGATCTTCCCGTTCTCTCCTTTCTGTCGCTTGGACTCCTCCTCTGCCAGCTGCTGTTTCCTCTTCTCCGCTTTGGCAGCTTGCTCCTTACGGATCTTGTTCTCCTACAGCAGAAACGAACAGGACCAGCAGAAGGTCAGTGTGATAGAAGAGTGCAGGCTATTTTCAGTCACATGTGCAATAGTATCCAACAATCCCAGGACAGAAGCAACCATGAAGGTTATACACAGTTTTAAATAGTTTTTGTTCAGAAATCTTTTCATGATGAGATTAGCTATATGAACAGCCTATGAAGAGCATACTTTTAATGCTTTGATGAAAAGCCCTCGGAAGGTCTTGATGGTGCTGAAGAGTTCCTCTAGTGACAGATGAGCAGCATCTTCGCACAGATACTGAGCCAGATCTCCTTTCTTCTTCTCAATGTCAGCAAAGCAGTCCTCCAAATCTTTACATGCCTGAAGGTTCTCCTATAGATGTGTACCAAGAAACCAAAACAAACATCAGAAATACTGCTATATTTAAGTATTTACAGTAATGTCCGTCTAGATAGCTTTCCTTTAAGCAACAGGAAAATAGAAGCAAACAGGCTGATGAAGTCTGGTGGGATTAAAAAAAATGCTACTATGACTGAAGGATTAGCTCTGTTTTTTTTAAGTCGATCTTAAGTCAAAATTGAGGTGCATACAAGTACATTACAAGTTTGTCACCTAGAACAATAGCACAGTAAAAGTAACCAGCACCAAATTCCACAACCCTTGTTCCGTGGAAAAATGCCTTCCAGAGTTCAGCGGAGACCCATAAGATTCTGCAGTTCCATTGAGCTAAAGTGATTAGTATCTCTAAAAGTTATGGCGTATTTAGTATAATTTAAACTTTTTTCTTTCCCCAGAAATAGCTGTATGGCTAATTCTGGTTAGCCATACTGCTGCTCTGCTGAGCCATATGGCAAGCTCTGCGACCGGAACTAGGGCTATGGAATTTGGCCCTCACAGTTGGCCACTCACCTTGATTATACTTAAAAACTGATCTTTTATATCCTGAACTGATGAAGAGACTCTTTTCTCTGTGTCCTTTAAACGCTTAGATAACGCATTTCCCTCAGCCTGAACAGAATCTAGGTTGATTCTAGAACAGAAGCAGATCTTGCATTTTAATTATACAGACCAGGCAATGACTCATTCTCTCTCAGCAACTTCACACTGAAGTAAATAGAAGGTTTGCAGTGTATTCACCCTGCTGCTTTTTCACAGCTTTCAATCTCATCAACAAGGTTCAGAAGCTCAGGGTGGTTCAACTCGGCTTCCTGAAAGAACAAATTTTTTTTTCTCTTTTATTATTTTTCACTATGTAAACATTTCTATTGCAAAATAGAAATCAGAAATTAAATACTTTTATGTAAAATAATTATCCCTAATTCAAGACTACGGTCATCACTTCCTACTTATATCAGAGTAGTCATAATTCTCAAAAGCCAGACATGTTACTCCACAGTACCTCGAGGATGTGGTGTAACAGAGTGATACGGCCCTTGTTGGCTTTGGTTTCCGTCAGCTTTAGCAAGGAGCTAATCTTGAATCCTTCAGCGTTTCCTGTATGGCTTCCCTGGAGTGAACAATAAAGTTCTTTAAACATCACAGTATTATCCAGATTTCAAATAAGGATCCAATGATCAGGATATAATAATTAAAAATAATATGGATCTAATCATTCAGTGACAATTGAAATTTTATTTATTTTTACATATAGGACAAACAGAACTGAATGGCACTCTGTTAATGACTTTACAGATTTTGTATAATGTACTTACATAATTGAGAAAGTTTCCTACTCGAAGGATTAACCTGCAGAAATTGGGCAAGAGCGTGCTAGCTCGCAGACCTACAGGGGGCGACATATACCAAAAGCTGCTTAAATCAAACTAGGGCCAGGTTTGTACTTGAATACTACAATAAAAGGTAATGATATACAGTAATAGACTAGACTTCAGCATACTAAAAATACAAACGTTTGTAGTTATTTCTTGTGTCAACATTTATAGATGCGATTTTATTATAATACTACTGTTTGCAGAGGATCCATCCAAGTATGAGTAATAGGATATGTCTAAGGTGCTTAAGCTGCTTGCATATGTCTTTTATCCGGCATACTCACACAATATTGCATACGTCACCAAGGATGTGATGATATTGTTAAATCAATATACTGACATAAAAAAAAGTTATGGCACAAATGACATTACGCAAACTATCTGTATCTATCACCAAACAAACTAATATTTAACAAGCTTTTTTCATACGTCATGTCTGTAAACAGATGACTTCAACAATCAATTAAGAACGTACCGGTTTTCGCAATGCGGTTTGTAAACTAGCTCTTGAGCAAGTCAAATTAAGCAACTCGGGTCTTCACAAACTTAATTTTTTTTACTTTTAGAGAAAAATATGACATAAGATGAATTAAAGGTACACCAATAAGCCATATCATTAACCCTACCACAAGGTGAACTGACTAACATTGTCAATTATATACCAGTAAACTGGTGAAACACTCATTGGCACCGAAAGCTCATCAATGCTTGTGGGGTCCAAAGGTTAACCCCTCTGATCTGACAGCACAGAAAAGCCAATGCAGCAATGCTAATCATGATTAGCCTGTAACTTATGCTGCTGAGCAGGCAAAAAGCTTGCTGACCTGGCCCCCAAACTCCCCAGATCCCAATGAGACCAGGCATCCATGGGATCCGCAGGACAAACAAGCCCAACGCATGGAGGCCTCACCCACAGCACCAAAAAAAAGATCCGATTCACTGCCAACATCACAGTGCCAGACACCACAGAACACCCTTAAAGGTCTGGTGGAGTCAATGCCTCAATTGGCCAAAGATGCTCCAGTGCTACAAGAGGAACCTAAAATCTTGGTGGTTTTAATGTTAATGTTTTTTTTTATTATTATTTATGCCCGATTGGTTTATATGCTTATCATTATATAACATTTGAGAAGCATCTACTAAGTGATTAAGGATGAGTCAGCTTAGGCTTGTTTTCTGGGAAGTCCTGGTTTGAACACTGTATCCCACGCAATAGCACAGCTCACTCACTCTTACAAGCCTCCTCCACCAGCTGTGCTTTCGGTTTCAGCATCTCCAGCACAGATGCAGTCTCCTCACACAACAACATGCAGTCAATTCTCAGTTTATAGCTAATAGAAAGAAAAAAAAACAGAGAAAGAGAGAATGGTAATGTGTGGGCAGGAATTAAAGTGAGGTTAAACTAAAGGTTAGAATTAACCTTTTTTTTTTTTTTTTTAACATGAAAATTCAATGCAATGCAGACTTGATGCCTTTAAAGCTTATTATTCTGGTTATTAACAGGAAAGCTGTTACCAGGGAACACCGAGGAGCGATAGGTAAAACTTGTCGACGTTGGCAAGCTTGTCTCGTTCTCCTTGGAAAGAATTCAGGTTGTCGATCTACAGTGAAAAAGACAGAAGTTGTTTATGTGCCAATTCCCACCCATTATCTAGAACCCTGTCCTCATGCATAAACACACAAACACAACACCTACTGAAGGGCCCAAAAAATGTATATGCACTTCTACAATATAAAAAGGCTCACAAAGATCATAATACATCACGAAATGTTATGTGCAAGTTATTCTTGAAGCATTTGAATGCGTGAGATTCAGCTGTAGAGAAAGCAAAAAGCTGAAAAACACCAAAGTTATCTTGATGCCCTTCAGCCACAACAGTTTCGAATTGGAAACTGCCCCATTTGGCGGAATTGGGCTGCAGGAACAGTACCACACATTTTATACAGTATCCCGGTGCATCTTGTCCAGTGGTGAAACAAAAAAAACCAAACAAAAACAAATAAAATAAAAAAAAAAAATCTCACCAAATAAGTAATTGTAGACGAAAGCGCAAGGTCAGTAGGCACAATGAGTGGAGTTCTAGCATATTCATATTCCTTAACCCATGCAAAACTGAAATGAGGGCACACAGTTTGATGCTGTGATGCCAGCATTTCGCAAAACATACACCCGTTTTAAAATGTCTCCTCGTTTGTGGGTATTTATAAGAAGTTTTAGCTTTAGCGACAGGGCCTAGATTTCCACGTTTGTAGGAGCGTGATATGGGAAAATGCCCAATGCTCCAGCATTTTTTTTTCCTTCAACAGACATTAATGCCAGAGTGGACCTCATACTGGGAAAGAATGCTGTCTGCCTAGTTTGTTTATATGTTGATGATTGGTTATCCTCCCTCTAATGTTAGTCTTACGGCTGTTCTCATCATGGGGTTCCCCTGGCTGACCATCTGGTCCACACACAACTTGACACAGGTTTTACGTCGGATGCGCTTTCTGACTAAACCCTCCCATTTTATCCGGGCTTGGGACCAGCACTGCATCCAGTGGCTGGGGTTTGGGCACTGAGAGGGAATTCTACCCCTTCTTTGCCTTCTGCATGGCAGGTGAGAAACCTACAGTACCACTGAGCCATAAATGCCCTGTGGCTATCCTCCCACTAATAATCAAGCCAAATCATAATTATGGCATATTTAGGTTTTAAATTTTTCATATTTCCTGATTGCAGGGTAGAAAAGGTGTTCAGTGCTGAGCGACCAACCTCATGTTTCTCTGGAAGGAGCTTCAGTAGCTGTTTTAATACCTCAACATCGAACCTGGAACGATCCCCTTTCTGAATCATGTCCACAAACTCCTCGTTAGAGCTGTTCAAAAAGGTGAGGAATACAAAATGACCATGATGTCTCATGAAGAATGCATTTCTATAAACGGACATCGATCTGCATTAATCAAACTTACCATTTGAATTGTTTAAGAAATATATTCAGATTGAGATTTTTCTTGGGATCAATAAAAGAAATCTACAAGAATGGAAAGAAATAATTAAAAGATCATTTATGACAAACTACTATGACAAGAATGTTTATGATATAGGTGTTAACATATATCTCAGACTTCTTTGGGTTCTTTTTTGGCAGAAGCAGCCTGGCCTTTATCTTTGGGTTCTGCCACTGGGAGACTAAAGAGTTGCTCAATGCTGGAGTAGTCAGGTTCCAGAGGCGAATCGGATTGCTCTGAGGCCCATATGTTGCAACCATCTACAAAAGACAAAAGAAAGCACTAGATAGACACGCTAAATAGTTTTCATTCTATACTTGGGAAGGCCAAGTTCTTATTTTCACTACTACCAAGCAAAAGACAGTCAATGGTGTACTATAAATATGGGATTTGTTGAGTAGTTGTCCAATACATCAACTAGTTGCTGTTCCAGGGAGCTCCCGACTATTCAAGGAGGAAAAAAAAAAGAAGAAAAACTCCCCATGTATTCTTGCAGTTGATTATTAGCATTTAACCGCACTAATAAAAGAGCTAAAATCACAACAGTCTCAATTTTTTTTTAACATTAAAAAAGGTTAACCACCATTTTAAATTAATGGTCGCCAAAGAGTAAACATTAATGGCTGTTCCAAGCCTAGTATTAACGCAGTACAAAACATGGCTACTAAAACCTAGTACCAACTCACCAGTGACTGCGTTGGAGTTTAGTTTCTGCCAGTTGAGTTTCTTCATCCTGAGTGTGGGATATGGACCAATTTTCACTGGCATGCTATAAGCTCTCCCCAGGACCTGAACATTGTGGGCTACTATTATATCTCCTCCCATAGGAGGTGGGCAAGGTGGGCATGGCATGCCAGGAAGGGGAGGTGGTAGTGGAGGGCCTCCAGGTACCATCCCTGGGAAGGGTGGAGGGAGTGGAGGTGGCGGCATACCCATGCCAGGTAAAGGTGGAGGAGGAGGTGCACCCATGCCTGGTAAAGGTGGAGGAGGAGGTGGGGCACCAAAGCCTGGTAAAGGTGGTGGTGGAGGAGGAGGAGGAGCACCCATGCCTGGTAAAGGTGGTGGCGGAGGCGGAGGTGGAGGTGGAGGAGCTGCAGCGAAACTGGGTAATGGAGGTGGTGGGGGAGGAGGTGGAGGATGAGCCTGGGTGGTGCAGGGCTTCTCTGTGGAGATGAGGGGTGCTGCTTGGTTGGTCTTGGCTACATTTCTTAATGATTCTTTCTCCCAATCACTCAGCTCAGCCTGAATTCCCTTATCTACTTTGGCTCGAGGTGGAGCATCTACATGATGAGAACCAGTGGAAGGTTCTTTGGAAAAAACGAGCCGCTGCATGATCGTCTCACAGGAGTCTATTTGTGCTGCAATCCAGAAATTTCATAAAGAATTTAATGTATTGATTGTTTTAATTAAAATTAGTAAAAAAAAAATTTTTTTTTTTTTTTAACTTTCAAGCTTAAACTAAAACCATGTTTACATGAAAAGAATTTGAATCTAGTTAAAGGGAAATGTTCCAAATAAATCTAGGATTTATTTATTCTAGCACTATTTTGCATTGCTTAATTTAAATTATAAAACAATTTTGACAGCTGACAACCATCTATTAGTAGTGGAACGCTTGGTGTGACTATGAACAACAAATACTGTCTGCTATGAATGTGCAAGTCCTTGCCGTTGAACAAAAGTAAATGAAAAATACAAAATTTGTTTTTAAATGCGTGATTAGTTACATTTGTTATTCATTTTTGGAAATCCCCACCCAGTGATTAAAGTGTTTTAAACTATGAGAATATTAAATATAAAAACTATGCGAGTTCGGAGATCAAGATAACCTTTCAGTTCCTTTAATTACTGAGAAACTTTAAAGTGATTTAACATACTGAACAAATATTTCTTGAAACAACCTAAACCCATAATATGAAGAAACCCATCTGCATCTAATAAAATAAACTGATTACCACTAACTAATTGGACTAAAAAAATATATATTTTTTTAAAAATCTGAAGTCCATAAAGCAGACATTTTTTCAGACAGATTTTATGACCTATATCTGAAAAGCAATGTAGGGACCCCATCATGAACATTTATTTATTTATATGTATACAATAAAACGTTGTTTATTTATTAGAGTCAAAGGGCTTTCTATTCCTAAATTTTCCCTCAATCCGTCAAAGCTGACGTTAGTCAGGGTTACCTTTCTATGAGTTATTCCAGAATGGGTTACAGACATTTAATTCAAGAAAACAGCCTCAGAACAGGCCCATAGGAACTCCTAAATAATAGAATAATAGAAATAGATACACAACAGCTGTGCCTCTAAGACCCCTGGGAGTCGCTGGGCCCTACTTTAGAAACCACTGCCATAAAGGTAAAGGGATATCCAGACCTAAATGTCTTTGAAAGAAGCATGGACAGATTTGGACAGAGAGCAGACTCACAGTTTTGGGCCAAGAGGACGGCACGGTTAGTTAGAGCCTCCAGTGCCTGCCAGATGTCTGCTCGCTCTGGTCCCAACAACAACAGAGTCTGTAGGATGGACAGCAGCTGCAATGATGCAGGGGAGCTACTCACCTACAGGGGTGCAAGTTAATACTTTAAAAAAATAATAATAATAATAAATAAATAAAAGGGACCATCAGATATTAGAACAGTATCCTTACACAGACTCACAAAACAACCTTCTGATTCTCAATCACGCACAATTACACATTACGTTGCACAACCTAAACAGTGGTGTGCACATTTTGGCATGTTGTATGGGCTGGCATCTGGCAGCATTGTTGTTTAGCACAAAATAATATTCAATTTAAAACTGGAATATCAGACTAAAAAACAAATAAACAAAAAACTATCATAACATAATTATGCTTCGACGTTCAGATATTTGAGTATTTTTTTTTGTCCCTTGAAACCCACATGCTTTATGTTTTGGGTTAACAACATGAGCACATGACCAGCAGGTCTTTCAAGCTATAAAGCAGTTTCATTTAATATTTAAACTCACTCACTTGCCATCTATACCTTTTATCCTGTATACAGGGTTGCAGGGGGCCTGAAACCCATACGAGCAGACTTAGGGCACGAGGCGGGGTACACCCTGGACAGGGTGCCAATCCATCGCAAGGCGCGCGCGCACACACACACACACAAAATACGGCCAATTTGGGAACGCCATTCAGCCTAATCTGCATGTTTTTGGACTGGGGGGCCGAGCACAGGAAGAACATGCAAACTTCCTGTACAGAGACCTGGAATCGATCCTGGACCCTGTAAATGCAAGGCGACAGTGCCAACCACTACACCACTGTGCCGCCTATGCATTTAAAATCACATCTCAAATA
>JAOVVA010000002.1:7668990-7680716 GCA_028565275.1 Leiocassis micropogon | reverse complement strand
AGTTGGATGTTCCCAAAGTGCTGTATCAAAGCACATTAATAGAAAGTTATGTGGAAGGGAAAAGTGTGGAAGAAAAAAGTGCACAAGCAGCAGGGATAACCGCAACCTGGAGAGGATTGTCAGGAAAAGGCCATTCAAAAGGCACGATATCCAAATTTTTTGAGTTTCACCTGTGTGTGTGTGTGTGTGTGTGTGTATGTATGCTTGCACAAACAAACAGACAGGCAAAATTCCAAAAACCATCTTGATGTGTTTTATTACTCATCTTGCGTTACCCCAAAACACTTATTCAGGCAATATCTTGTGGCATCCATGCCAAGCAAGATGCAGTAGCGGAACACCTCAATTTTTTTTTTTTTTTAGCATATTTTAAATCACGTTTATGTAATTGATTACGTACATGTGGCCGATCTTGCACCAGGTTCATATGGAATGTTGATCAATTATGAAATTTAATCAATCTTTTGTTTCTGATAATTGAATTGCTGAGTTGGTTTTTGATTCAGAATTGATTCACAGTTTATAAATTAGTTTGGTGAACTTTCAGAATGGTTAAATTGTCTAATTTCTTAAAAACATACCAAACGTTTTGCAGAAAATACAGCTTTTGTCTGCAAATAATCATGTTTTGCGAGAGTACCACTTCTTCTTTTGAGTTTATTGTTGTTCGGTGCATTACTGTCACCTGTGGTGCAGAAGATTCCAGACCAGTAGGAAGCAGTGGAAAGAAGCAGAGGAAATATCGAGTGACTCTATGAATTTAAAAGCGCTTCCTGTTTTGATAGCGTTTCGATGGTGCAAGATCTCTCATGCTCAGATAATAACAAGTCTGTTTTATCATCACCAGCTGGCTGTCTGCCTGTTGAACAATACAAGAGTTATCACTGGCCTTTATTGTACTGTGTGCAAACACATATTACAAGTTTGTATAGAGGTGGTACAGAATTAATCAATTTACGAATTGTGCAAAGTTTCCTGGAATTTTGATTTTCATCTCTGTACATGAAGAAGAACTGGTGAATGTCTTCCAGGCAACATGCGCATGGACATTTACCAGTATTGTACCTTCTTGCACCGTGTCGATCTGTTAAAAGCTCCGCTCTGGAGGCTCAAGCTGACAGGAAATCAAATTAGCCCTTCCGTTCTATGGGTTTTAATTTGAACCCAGAGTAAACTTATGCACCGTGCTGTTCTTTTGAACCTTATCTTAAAAGTCAGAAAGCTTAAACTCTGATATGGATCATACCTCATGGGAAAAGCTATGTTTTTCCTTGGCTAATCCCCACCTCCCCCACGGGGAGCGCAACATCATGGTGGATTAAATACAAGGTATATAAGCATGGAAGAAAGGGGAGTGTGTCTCGACATGCATCTGATGGAAGGATCTAAATCCCAAGGTCAAGGCCAGCAAACAATAATGATGTTTAGTTTCGGAAAGCCAAACAACTGAACCATGTCTTGTTGGATTATTAGGATAAAGGCACACGTGTGGGCAACACAAAGTCAGTGGGTGGTAGGGATGGGAATCACCAGTGACGATAACCAGGTGCGGATTCGATTGAAATTGCGATTCTGTAATTCCTATTTTATAAATATCTTGATTCAATATAAAAATGTTATATCTTTAAAAAAGTTTAATGATCAATTAAATGTAAACAATACAAAATAACTTCAAATACAAGACATTAGCATTTAACTGAGCAGCATGTATCTCTTTCATCCAACATAATTATTATTTTTAAATAAACTTGGCAAATAATTCACTCCTACCACGCAAGATAAAAATGTGTAAATAGTTCAGAGTGCGCCACCTGTAGGATCATAAAGAACCGGCAACGTTTTACCGACTCAAATCTCAACTTGACAGTGAGTGTGCGGTTTGAGTGGCTGCAAACACATGGGTGTGTGCGGCTTCTAATGCAGGAACCCGGGGCTTCTAACAAATACGATTTTTGGACTAATTACTGCTCGTTATGTTTTGAGAGTGGTCCAAGTGTGTGTAATGACTGGGATCACCAGATTCCTCTCTATTATAAACGTAAAAATTATTGATTTTTGAAATTTTGAGTAAATGTGTGTTTTTTTTTTTTTTTTTTGAGTCAGTTTATAACTGAATTAGGGATGCTCATTTCGATTAATTTTCCCAACCGACAACCGCCGTTTGTTATCCGAACATAAATCGTTAACTGATCAGATTAGAATATTAAATTAGAATTGAACGAAAATAGAACTGAGGAGTGTCTGATTAAATATGCAAACATTTTTTTTCAGTTTTTATTTAAACATGTGCGAACAAAAGCACACAGAACATATCAAGAACAGAATCTGGATTCACACATTGTCAAATTTTCACCTGCAGCATTTTCGACAACAGAGAAAAACAAAGTAATATAAATAAAAAGAATAAAATAAATAGGCCTGCACTAAATATTTTTTACTTAAATAACAAATTAAGATTACAAAACAAAAACACGCTGAAATACCTTTGAAGCTTGCCTCAGGCATAGGCAAATTTTTTCAGACATTGGCTACTAAGTTTTTTCGGTTAAAAAAATAGCAGGCCTGCCTCAAACCACAAACTGTCTAGTTTTTATTTTAAAAAAGTAACATGTCGACGTGCTGTGGGGATAGTCTGGAGCGCAACCTATTGACAGAAAACGCGGCAGAAAACACCCTCTCAGATGGCACAGATGTCCCAGGAATGCAGAGATAAAGCCGCGCTAGAATGGCCAGCCTCGGGAAGCGCTGTTCATTTGCTTTCCACCAGTCAAGAGGAATAATATCCAAAGAGGGCGGATTGTCTCTCATATAAATGTCCACCTCTGCTCCATAATCAGTGACTTCTTTTCGCTCGCTTCATTTTGCTTGCCCGGCAAAAAACGTCTGAATGCACGTGTGGTTGCACGTGATAACGCCCCATGAGTTAACAAATAGCGTATGTGTAGCATATTTATGCCGCAAAACTTTATACTACTACTACTACTAATAATAATAATAATTAAAAAATGTATATATAAAAAACATTTTAAACCGTTTAACTGATAGTAATAATCGGTCAAAATTCATTCTTTCGGTTAATGGTTAAACGTTCAATATGAGCATCCCTAAACTGAGTCCATTTTTTTAATATGCTGATAATCAGTCACATGCACACTGCAAAATAGCACGGATGGATTAGAATGATGATTGCAGAGCTAGTCAGTAAAATATGTTAAATATGATACTGATTCTGTGTTTAAAACAAATATCAGTTCACAACTGGTAAATACAATTCACCTTTTTTTGACACTCTTCATAATTCTATCCAAGAAAAACTGCTCATTTGTGTGAATGGAAAAGGACAAAAGAGCATAAAAATACTTCTGGATCATCAGGGCATATGTATGCTTAAAATAAAAATGTAAAGAAAAAAAACCTGACAACTAATTTTTATTCAGTTCATTCTTAACTGTTCAATCACATCACACACACACAGTTGTTACGTCTTTCTTGTTTACAGATGCCGAAAGACGAATAGGACAAATCCAAACACACAAGTCCAACAACAAGCAACATTAACACAACAAAAACCCCAAATCCAACAACATTTAGCCAAACCACAATGCAGATGTTTCCTCGTGCGATCAGAGAAAGTGACTGTGACTTGTTTTGCTTTGTTGTCACAATTGTTTTTTATTTTTTTGTCTTAGGATAAGGTTTGTAGTGTTTTCACTCTCTCTGTGTGATTTTGCGCATCTTTCGGCCATCAAGCCTTTACTTCAGTCAAAGCTAATTGAAGAACCTTTCTGAACTGAAGTGTCACACTGAATCCAACTTTTCCTCTACTGATTTTGTTCTCAGCTGGCTTTGCCCTCTTCTCCCTAGCAGTCAAAGCGGTTTAATCAAAAGCATATTGTCATTAACGTCACAAACAATTGGATGATGCGTGCAGGCTAAATTGTTTAAAACTACTGGGGTTTCACTGCAGAGTTTGATCCGCACTTTAGCGTAACAGCTTTTTTACTTTAAAAGCTCGACTGCAGGTTCCAGCCTGTGATGTGTAGAAAAAGTTTCTTATCATGTGCATGAAAAGAGACTAGAGGACATTTCCAAAAATTATAATAGTCTCAGTAATCCGTCTGGTTTATTTAAACTCTTGTCAAAAAGCCTAACTTATGAATGGCTTATATTTGTGTGCATGTGTTTATAGCTTGTATAGCTAGACCGGCCAAATGTCCCCATAAGAATAGAAATATAGAGAGTTTTAACATTGTGGGGACGTTCGACTGTCCCCAGGAGGAAAAAAATATGGGCTTTTTCAAATTTTATTTTAACAATCTTTCCTTTTTCGAACCTGGGGTTAAAGTTAAGGGAAGATTTAGCAATAGGCGTAGATTTAATTGGATGCATTACGTAATAAAACAATGACCTCACAATGACTTTTAAACAAATATATATGTGTGAGAGAGAAAGTATAATAATGTGTTCTTGTCAAATCCACTTTTACTTGCATCCTTTGAGGTTCAGTATGAAGTGTAGAAACATTCAGCAGGCTCATGCCATCATAAACTTGCGGTGAACTGTTACTACCACCTTATTTTTTTCTTAATTTCGAGAATCTTTTATATTGTGTTTTTCTGGGACCGTCACCTCATTTCGTGATTCCTCCCTCTTATACATTTTAGATTTGTGCTGTTCTTGCCAATAACGACATGAATAACAATAGAGTCTGAAATTTTATCATGATCTTATTCGCCAAGAAGCATACAGTGGCTTGGACCTGTCCCAAGTAAAGCACACTCTCAGTTTTCTAAAAAACATAGTTGAACGTACTATTCAAAGTCGAAGGGTGTGGAGTACAATTTGTGTTTGTTGAAGGAGAATACCTGGAAGTGTTTTGTTGAAATCATGAATAAGTACAGTGTACTTTTATAACCACAGTCGTGGCCTGCAACATAATTATCAATCTACTTATTTATTTATTTATTTTATTTTTTTTAGATCAAGAAAGCGTACAGACAAAGAGCTTTAACCTGCCATCCAGACAAGAACCCGGATAATCCAAATGCTGGTGAGTGTTTTGCATTCATGCATTCGCATACACACATTGGACCCTTTAAAAGGAACAGCTATACTGTCATTAGAGATGGGGGAGGGGGATCCATTCTGTTATGTATTTTTTTTCTTTAAACAATTTCTATGTTTGCATTAGAGGCGGTAAAATGTTGCTGTTCCTCTACAATCCTGTAGGTGGTGCTCTAAATAAAGCATCCTGTGTGGTAGGAGCAAATTACTTGCTAAATTTCTTTAGAATTGTAACAAAACCTTAAAAAATAATATTGCGTTAGTAGGGGTGTAACAGTACACTAAATTCAGAGTTGGTCATGGTTTGGTATGTGTGTATTCTGGCCATGCAGTGAAGTAAAAAAAAAAAAATACATGAACTTTCTTTTCAATTTTAATGAATTTAACTTGTAGGCCCCGGTTCAATTGCCAGCCCCAAGCCCGGATAAAATGGGAGAGTTGCATGAGGGAGGGCATCTGGTGTAAGACCTGTGCCAAGTTGTGTGCGGATCGGATGGTCCGCTGTGGCGACCCCTCGATGGGAGCAGCTGGAAGACTAACAACAACCATATAAACTTGTACAAACTTGTAAACGGTGACAAACTGGTTGTAATTTCCTGAACTCGTAACAAATGCACATAAAAGCGCATGCCTTTCTTTCCTTAAAAACCATACTGTAGGTATCTATGCACAAAAAGGAGTGCAGGAGTAATAACAGCACTATGTGGTACAAAGTAAATCTATAGCAGATAATGCAAAAATAGTTCTTTTATATAAGAGTTAAAGGATTTTTAAACATAATTTGCACTAGTTGCTCTAAATACCACAGCTGCCATTTGGCACGTCTTAGTAAACTGTTCTTTTTGAACAGAGTAATCTCTTCCCTGTTGAAATTATTATGTCCTATTGTTAAATTAGTTACATTGTATATTAGAAATGAGAGGGGGAGACCTTGACTCAGTTATGAATCAGTTTTTCCCCCATTTGTTTATTTGCCAATTCACGTATTGCCACAGTGACTCCAAAACTGATTTTTAATTTTTTTTACTTTTATAATAAAGAGAAACCAGTCGGTCTCAGATACTATTAACGATTGTGTGCTGAGCATGGCTTCTGCAACAGAAACACATTTTTTCATACTTTATCAACAGTCGTGCACATTTCTTTATAATCCTACAGGTGGCGCACTCTGAACTATTTACACAGTTTCATGTCGTGTGGTAGGACTGAATATTTGCTAAGTTTGGCTGCGTTCCATTCCAAAGTAAACTTCACAGGGTGCTACCTACTCCCTGTCCCGTTTGCAGGGAATCTGGGTAAAGGGAACTACCCTGGACAAAACTCCACCATTCGGAGCACCCTGCAAAGTCACCACCGCAGACATCACTTCCTCTGTGCGTTACCATGGTAACATAAGCACCTGCTGTGGAAATTTTACAGTACAGTGGAACCTTGGATTACGAGTATAATTCGTTCTCGCTTGTATTCCAAAACACTCGTAAACCAAATAAAATTTTCCCATAAGAAATAATGGAAACTCAAATTATTCGTTCCACAGCCCCCAAAAAAAAAAATACATAAAAATAATCAACACAAAATATGAACACACACACACACACTTTCTTTCTGCTATACACAGAAACACTGCTCTGTCGCGATTCTTTTCAAAGGTAAAGTGCAGGTTCATTTGTTTTATTTTTACTTTACAGCAGTGATTTCGTTAGTGTGTCGCTCAATCGAGTGTCATTAGAGAGATTTCTTGTTTATTTTTCCAATTGTTGTGTGCACGCGCGTGTGAAAAGAGTGGAGGAAGGGTAATTGCGTAAGACGAGAAGGGGGAGAGGGAAGCTTACTTTAGATTCTCACACACACATACACAGCGCCTGCGCGCACAAACGGAAACACTTATCTGTCAGGATTTATTTTAACTTTTTTTTAAAGGTAAAGTGCAGGTTAATTTGTTTTATTTTTTAAACAAAAGTAGGAGGGGTCTGTGGGTGTGGGTGGGTGGGTGTTTGTGTGGCACAGTCTCCAATGACGCGCGCACACAGACACACACACACACACACACACAGCAGGCAAAGAGCAGGCTTTGATCAGAGAGAGAAAATGAATTTTTAACATCTCTAATGAGACTTGCTTTTGCTTTACACACGTGCTGTACACACGCATACAGACACAAAATAAAATATGTTTTTTATGCGCACAGACGTGGTCACAGTGTTACAGTAAACAGTACACACGTGCACAGATGTTGATTATACCAGTAAGAGACGCGTATTAAGACCCAGCGGGGGAGACGATTACCCACAATTCCGCAGCACAAGAGAGAGAAAAACCGTTGGTTCAGTTGTGATCACGTGACACTTGGCATCAAAACAAGAAGCGCATGCGTGATACATGATACTTGTTACTCGTAAACCAAGACTTGTTCGTTTTCCAAGTCAAAATTTATTACAAATCTTTGTTCATCTTGCGGAACACTCGCAAACCGCGTTACTCACAGTCCGAGGTTTCACTGTACATGAAATTAAATATTGAAATATTTATTGAAACAAAATCTGATACCATTATAAAACATTCTATTGAAATGTATATAACTTGTAAATACATTACTGATTAATAATAATAATAATAATAATAATAATAATAATAGATTAAAGATGTACAGAGATTTTTTTTTACCGATTACTAGCCTATATAATACTAAGGATTTCTTGATTTGCATTTAAATTTACATGTTTGTGTTCTTTTAATATGATGTCGTTCTCGATAATGATAATAAATACGTATATAAATCTACGTAGGTAGTAGTAACTTAGGCGCAGTAACTTATGGGAAAATTTTTATTCCCTTTTCTGGTGAAGTGAAGACCTGTTCACTCGTTCCCTACACCGTTCGCAGTTCCCTTTGAGCTTAACGCTTTTGCTCCCTACGGTTTGGAATCACACTTAACATGACTGAACACCCTGTGAAGTATACATGCAGTGTTTGTAAGCAGCACATGCTGTAGGAAGTGTTTATCAGGTTAAAAAGGGTGTTTTTTCCCCTTGTATTGGAAACAATAAACAATAAATTTTAAACAATAAACAATTTGAATTGACCATCACTAGTTAAAGTGTAAAGTGTTTTCACTTCGAATACAATATGCACGGAAACAAACGTGCATATTGTGAAAAAATTTCAATCAGTCATTCATATCGCAGCAGTGCAAAGCCAAAATCTTGCATGTACTAGAGCTGTGAATCCTAGGTAGACTTTTGATTTAATTAGATTTTTGGGCATTGCGGTTTTTAAATTGATCTGATTCAGTCGCACTAATGTTTACTGATTTGTCTCAAGCAGCTATATTTCTGACAAGTATTAAAAACTACTAAAAATCTTTAACAAGCATTGAAATCCTGTGTAACTTGTATTGTTGATTATTTAAATGTAATGTATCGTACAAAGTGATAATCTGCCACAATCCAAGTCCAGTAAGTGGCGATATTGCACCAAATGCTCAAAAACCTAAAAGAAAAAAAAGCAGTTCTATTTGTATAAGATATACTATATACACCCGTACATGTGTGCACACGTATGTATATTTAAACTTTACCCGTTTTGCAGATTATTTTACCCAAAGCAACTTCCAAACGAGGAAGTCAGGAAATCCAATTTCAAAATCTTGCATTTAAGGGTTAAGGATTTTGCTTTCTGGCTCAACAGTGGCTCTGTGGTACTCGAGGGATCAGAAATGCAACGTAGTTTATATACGTTTTAAACAGAGATGCCTTTGTAGCAGGAAGTTTAGATTTAACAGGAAGTTTACATTTCTGTTGTATTGTACTGTTTATAGAAACTCTCAGCCATACAATTTTAAATTTGTGCTTTTCTTGCCAGAAACAGCATGACTAACAACAACTTTAAAATCTTATCATGATCTCACTTGCCATGATGCGTTTGCCATGTTCATGGGAGAAAAGATTTGGATACATTTTACAGACAAAGAAGTAGCATGAACAAGCTTAGGCCAGATGTCCCAGGTTGCAAACTTTGTCTGCCTTAGGTCTATTGGGACCTGGAATAAAACGTAAACAGAGGGCTTGTGGTATTAATAAAATATTTCGTGTCAAGCCATAAACATAGATTATGTATGAGCACAGTTTTATGATTCATCCTTTGTGTGGAAATTGCCTGTCCTGTTGCTAGAGAGGCTGACAAAGTTAGGCTTCAGATAGAGGAAACCAGTTAATGCCACCAGCGTGTCTATAACTTGCACAAGCATGTCACTAAACAGCTCTCCTGTTCCCGGGTAGCTTTAGTGGATTAAGGCACTATTCTACAGACACAGAGGTGAAATAGCATAGTGCATTTAAAGAAACAAGTCAAAATATTTTGAATGTGCACTTCCTGGACAAAAAAACAAACAAAAAAATTCACACATTAAGATTTCTTTCGATCACCTTTAGCTTTGGTTTTGGTGCACAATTTGGTGGCCAATTCCAGTGTGACAATAATTCCTCATGCTCCCAGGACCACTCTTTCACAATTTGAGTCATGGAATATGCCTGTGCCATCAGGGAAGAAAACGCATCCATAGATGTGATAACCTGGTCATTCAGTACATTCAGGTGATCAGCTGACTTCATTTTATTGCCACATAACTTTGCTGAGCTTAGACCTGACCTACTGAAGAAACCCCAGGTCTTCAGAGTCTTGTACAGTAGTTTAAAACTTTTAATGGGGCAGACCAGAACGTAGACATTGGGTATCTGGAGATGAAGGAAAGTCTTAGGATGCAGTCTTGGGATGATGATGGCAAGGCAAGGCAAGCCCTTTTTTTTTTTTTACTTTTCCCCAATTCCTCCAATTCCTCCCCGTCACTAGGGGACTCCCACATTAAGGATTAAGGGTACTACTACCACTCAGTCGGGAGGGCCGAAGACTATAATGTGTTTCCTCCGCTTTCCGCTCCTTCCACTTGCGTGAGCTCACAGATGCCCCTGATTGGCTGTAGAGCCGTGATTAATGCGGGTACTAAGTACCTCTCGTCCCTCCCCTCTAAGAGAGTTTGGCCAATCAGCTCCCTCTAGACCTCCGGCTGCGAGAGGTTACAGCATCACCTGGGAATCAAACTCATCTCTCCGGATGATAGGGCGAGTGCTTTACCACTGCATCACTCGGAGGCCAGGCAAGGCAAGTCTTACGAGGCAGAAGGTGACTGAGTCAAGGATGCGGTCGAGCTTTGGTGCTGGCTCCTTCTTGGCAGGTTATTCTGAGTCAGGGGAATCTTTGGAAAAACGAAAAGGAGAGTTCCGTGAGAAAGTAAAAGGACCGGACTGACTTTCAGCGCTCATTTCAAAGGAAGCAGATTACATGAAGACATTGGTTGATAATCTGTTGCCAGCTCTACAGTGGAGTAACTTTTTGACAACTTTTCTCCTGCTAGCTAGTGTTAGCCTCAGGCTAACTAATTAGTAACTAATACTTGTACTAATTAGTATGTGGCGGTAATTACAAAGAGGCAACCTTCCAAATGTATGCACTGCCCCTGAAGAAAAGGAGAACGATGCAACCGAATGACATGCAAACAGAGGTTTTTGTAGGAAATGGCGGTTTAGAGATGACTGCGTTTCATAAGGCTGGCTAACAGTGTAATGATTAGCGGTTCCATGTGTGACCAGCACACCAAAGCCAAAAACAAAAACAACTAATTTGTCATTGGAAATAAAACTATGAAGTTGGAGAGCATCTGTGACCGTGAACGCAGCAATTGCCACATCGCCTGGCTCAGTCTGAGCCTCTTGTCTCGACACCCTATGTGATGGAGTTATTTGATCAATAACACTACACTAATTTTGCTACAGATTTTGCTCTGACTAACTTTATTAGTTTGCATTCAACATAATACCTTATTATATCAGTAAAATGAACTGAAAGGAGATAAAAATGCAGTACATTATTTTGGTCAGTAAAAATATGCTTGGCTGGTGGATTTTTTTGGAGTCAAAAAGTAAAATTTGGAGCCTGCTGTTTGGCCAGGCAGTGTAGTCAGATTTATCTAGAATTTCCTATTACTGTATAAGATTACAATAACCCAAATAGATAGGATAATATTAAAATAATTTCTAGGATTTTCTTACTTATTTCAAGATAATTTCTATCTTATTCTTTTGACAAAAAGAAAAAAAATAACGATTTGAATAATTATGTTAAAGAGAACTGAAGCATTTCACACTTAAAATTAGTAGGAAATAAAGCTTAATCATCTTTAATTTGGTTTATTGTAATTTAATAAAAAAAAAATGCTAGCTAATTTTGAAAGTATTTAAGGTATTTTCTGTTGCCTTTTTATCAGAACCGTTCTGATCTATTTCATAGCTAGTCATAAAACTAGTTGGCAAACCAAATTAGAAACTACAGCAACGTCCTCATTACAAGTCACTAATTTTAGAATGTATTTACTTATTTATTTATTTTTGGTCAGATCTGAATTTGCATTTCATGACGGCCTGTAATTTTCATCATAGGTATACATCAACTATGAGAGACAAAATAAGAAAAAAAATCCAGACAATCACATTGTAGGATTTTTAAAGAATTTATTTGCAAATTATGGTGATGAATAAGTATTTGGTCACCTACAAACAAGCAAGATTTCTGGCTCTCACAGACCTGTAACTTCTTCTTTAAGAGGCTCC
>JAOVVA010000002.1:7651440-7662218 GCA_028565275.1 Leiocassis micropogon | reverse complement strand
TTTTTGTTAAGTACATAACTCCACATGTGTTCATTCATAGTTTTGATGCCTTCAGTGAGAATCTACCAATGTAAATGATCATGAAAATAATGAAAACACATTGAATAATTGTCCAAACTTTTGGCCTGTACTGTATGCGGGTTAGGCTAATTGCCGTTCCCAAATTGCCCTTAGAGTGTGAATGTGTGTGTGTGTGTGTGTGTGTGTGTGTGTGTGTGTGTGTGTGCGTGTGCGCCCTGCAATGGATTGGCACCCTGTCCAGGGTGTACCCACATGCCCTAAGCCTCCTGGGATTGGCTCCAGGTCCCCGCGACCCTAAATACAGGATAAAGCGGTGTAGAAGATGAGTGAGTGAGTGTATAATTGAAAACATTTCTATTATGAATGCTTCCTCAGGATAAATGCCAGACTGAGGATTTTTTCATACCTAAGTTTGATGTAGTTTCTTCATGATAAATATGTTGTTTCTATACAGGCTGCTTATGACAAGGTCCGCGCTGCCAAGAAACAAGCTGAGGAGCGGACGAGGAGGCTAGATGACAAAAGGAAAAAGATCAAATTAGGTGACGTTTTTTTGTCTCGTTTTATTTTGAACAAACATCTTGATCTTCCTCACCTCATCCTCTGAACCTGTCTGATTGTGTTGTAAATTATAATTAGCCAAGAGTGCTTTACAGAGTTACAGAAGATTTTTGTACTCTGCTGTTTGGATGCTTTTGGGTTGTGTTTAATTGTCTGGTGTGTGTGTCCCCCCCCCCCCTCGGTTGTTGCTTTTCATTGGCCTGCAGACTTAGAGGCTCGTGAACGGCAAGCGGAAGCAGAATTTCAGAAAACTGAGGAATTAAAAATCACCCGAACATTAGAAGAAGAAGTAAGAACTGAGATTTGCCACACGCACACACTCAAATACACATTCACACATATCTATCTATCTATCTATCCATCTATCTTAGATAGATAGATAGATAGATAGATAGATAGATAGATGTACTGTGCAAAATTCTTGGGCCACCCCTCATTTCTTCCTACTTAGCTCCCAATGAGCCAGCCTTTTTTTTAAATTTTTTTTTTAATTTTTTTAAATGTAGACTCAAGGAGCCTCAATAGGTCTCCAGGCTTCCTGAAGGATTTTTTTGGCTCTCATTTTTGGCAAGATTTCCACTCTCATTTTCAGTCCAGTCCCTGTACCTGACTAGTTTCAGTGGAATGTCTTTTGTGTGTTAATCCTTACAGTGACCTATGAGTCATTCGAGCATAAGAACTATCTAACGTAAGGCATGAACCAGTGAGAAACAGGTGCAGATGATGACAAATGATCAGGCCAGTGATGAGTATGCTAGTGATGCTGAATGCTGAGTGGTTGGAACAGACAAGAGGGGAAATGAGGCTGCTGCTGAGGTTGTTAAATAAACAACCAATTTTAAAATTGTACTTTTAGGCACTTTGCAGCCTGTCACAGTCAAACATTTGTTCCTTGTTTTGTTTTCAGCAAATTTATATCATTTAATATGAAGAGATGTGGGTTGGCTCAAGACTATTATACTGTGTATATCTATATGTATACTTCAAACATTTTTGTTTCTCTAGCTTCTGAGTTTGTGTTTATATTATGGTGTTTCAATAAATTTTTTTTTACATTTTTGATATCATTGTATATCTTTTTTGATACATCATTGTCATTGTGATTCACAATCTATAAAAATGTTTATATCACTATCATAACTTAATACTAATAATACTACTAATAGTATCAGTCTAGTATATTATGACAGGTATTGAAGAAGGTTTTTATTTATTTTTGAGAAAGATTTAAAAATGTTACACAATTATAGCATAATATGATACGAATGCACCTCAGTCCCATCAATTTATTAATTTCATTGATGGATCAAATAGGACTCCCTCTGAGTTACCTACATAGTGGCATCATTGTTCAAATAATGAATGAATTCTTTCTTTCTTTCATAAGCTCTGATACTGTTTAAAATCATTAGAATGGAATGAGACTAATGCCTCATGGTTTTCCTAATAACAAAGCTGGTTTCAAGCAAAAGGAGTAAGTCCTTGCCGCAGATCAGGGTATTTAATTCCCTCTAAATTGTCCCACCATGTGCTAAACAAAGAATTCAGTTACCTTGCTTCTTTCTCTACCTTTATACTTAATCAGTAACTCTGCTGGCTCAAATCTTTTAAATCTTTTTTTTCAATTTCTCATGGCTGAAAGAAAATCATCGTATACCACCTGGTATCCCCTCTTCACTTACTTAGATTTTTTTTTTTTAGAAACACTAACTGGTTGTCCTGCAGAATAATTTGCCATATACTCATAAAGGCAATAATGAATGAAATTCTTTACATTCCTGTCGAGTCAAATTTTGATCGGGTTCTCCTGTGGCTTGTGTATGGTTTGAATTTAGATACGCGGAGGCCTAATTTGTTGACAGACAGTAGGTGGCAGTGTTCCATATTAAGAAACAGGGTTTAGGGTTACTGCAGTTCATATGGTTTTGCATAGTACATAGTGCACTGCGGTTTTGGTCAGATTTAAGAAATTCCTATGGCACTGAGTATGCGTTGATGTGTTATGTTAGCATGATTTGTGTGCTGGTGCATGTTAACATGACATTTGTCTTTGTAGTAAACTTGGTGTGTTGACTGGGTTCTGTCTTGTGTGTGTGTGTAGATTGTGCGCTTGAGAGAAGAGGGCTCCAGACAGCTGCAAGAAGAGCAGAAATTGATTCGAGAGCAGATCCAGAAAGAGAGGGATTTGAGGATTAATGCTCAATCCACACATGCAGGTACTTACGTGCTATTATTACTTGGAGCTTATGCAATATCCAACTCGCATGCAAAACATTTTGTACACATGATATTGCTAAAAAAAATGCTGTGTGTTATTGCATTTTTTAAAATGATGATACAAAGCCGATTATACATAATGTTGCATCATAAAACGTGTTATTTGATTAAAAAAAAGTTTTATCTATTCAACTATAAATATTAAGAAATTAATAGAGCAGGATAATTGAATTAGGATGACACAAAGGCCTAAACACAGCAAACAGATTTAAAATACAGAAGGAGTTAGGTAATGAAGTTTGAGAATGTGTCTGCTGCAGGAAGGAGGATAAAACGAACCACAGAGCTTCTTGCAGTAGGATACATGACCCCTGACATTGTTCCTAACTTAAATGTTTGATTAAAGGATGATCTAGAATTGTTCAGTTATTAACAGTGACACCGGTTTAACTGTCTCTCTCTCTCTCTAACACTAACCCCATCACCCTCCCCAAATTGTCTCCCATGGCAGATTTTTCATCAGTGCAGCAGGACAACAGAAAGGTCACCCCTAAATTAAAGGTACTTTACTTTATTATTGTTAGACTTCTTTTTTTTGTACACAGTTCAAATGCACTTTTTTAAAACTAAACACGTTAAAGCAAATGTATTAATTTAACACGTTCTAGAGAGCGACAAAGTGTTTTTTTTTTCCCAGTATGTTTTTACAGAGGATGGATGCTGTTGCAGTGGATGCTGTAAAGCATGCAGTCATGCAACGAAACCAAATAAGGCAGAAAGTTTTAAATAGTCCTTGTGTTTATTATGGCAACCAAACTTTCTTAGACAGGCTGTATATGACCTTAACCCCTTTTCTGTTTCCTCCAAATTCCCTTCAAATGAAGCTTCACCCTGCAGCCAATACTCCAGGCAGGTTGTCAGAAGAATTATACGTATGTAAAGTGAGCACTATTCTGTTGCCTTTGGAAAGGCTTCAGCTTGTCTTATTAGTGGAAAAGGTTCAGAATTAGCTAATGGCTTTGTGTTATTAGTCACATCAGCATAGTTCATACTGGTCCCAGCGCTGTCCTCTGGTGTTATCCGTTTGCTCATTTGAAAAATATACACCCAAGGTAAATTTGCGGTCATATGCTGTCGAATTACAGTTCTTTATGGTAAAAAGAATTTCTACTCATCTTCAACACGAGGATCTCTACCTGAAAAGGAAGAATTCTTAGAATTAACCAACCACATTCAAACTACATTCATTAAAAATAATTATAATTAACCTGCAATAAAGAGTTTGCATGTTCTTCCTGTGCTTGGTGGGTTTTCTCCGGGTACTCTGGTTTCCTCCCATAGTTCAAACAGATATTTTACAAAATAAACAAATTTGCCCATAGTGTGTGATGGACTGAGTGTGTTTGTGTCGTGTGACAGATTGGCACCCAGTCTAGGGTGTACCCCGCCTTGTGCCCAAAGTCTCCTGGGATCGGCTCTACACCGCACGACCCTGTACAGCCTAGAGCGGTATAGAAGATGAATGAAGCTTACTGTGCATGCACGCGGTCTCATTATCAAAAGGGTGTCACTCAAGGGAAGTGCACAAAAGTATTTCCAAAACCTACAGTTTACAGTTCTATTTTATCAACAAGTAGAAATGTGTATTAGAGTGACATTATCATGAACAAGAGAAGCCTTTAAAATAAAGTAAAGGAAGGGAACATCAAGGAGGTTAAACAGAGACTTATGATCACATTAAATGAGCTGTAGAAATACTGAGGTAGGGTGCCTAAATGAAAATCCTTTCTCATGACAAATACACCTAAACCCACCTAAAGCACTCCAAAACATGTGTCAAAATGTGTTATGGACTGACCGAGTTTGACCCTTTTTAAAACAAAGACAGGTTTTGGTTTTGGTGCAAAAATAAGATGGGTCATCCAAAGAAGCCTGGTGGTGGCAGCATCTTGCTATCATTTTGCTTTTACTGGGGCTTTTGGCAATATAGGGAGTTCGTGGATAGCTCAAAATATCACTTTTACCACAAAACATGATTTTAAACAACTGTAGATCAAGGAAAAAAATATCAGCACAATAATCACTCAAAGCACAAATCCAAATTAGCAAAAAAATTGTTATAGCCCATAATCTGTGTGATGCATTTATTGTTTAACACCCGTCTCACTGTTGTGTATTTGCATTTCATGTAGTCTTGAAACAAAATGTCTTTTCTTCATGGCTGTGGTGCAACAACAGTATAGTACACAGATTATATAGAAGAATATCAATTGAAACCCACTTAATGTGACTTTTGAAATTGCCCAGCAAAGCACAGAACTAAATCCTACTAAAAATATGTGAAATGACTAAATCAGGGCTGTACATAGGATATCCCATCACAATTTGATAATTGGAACAATTTTATAAGGAAGAGTGGAAGAAAAAAAAAGATTCAGATTTTTTAAGTTCTAACCCAAAAGGAATGAGTGTTGCATTCCTAACATTTTCTCCCTAAACCATATCAATTTGTTTTTTACTTGAGTTTTTGCTCTATCTTATTACAATATTTTCATTTCTCTTATTTAGATATTTAACACTCTAGTTGTAATGATGCTTTAATATATAATATACACTGTATATCCTTATGTTGTTTACTCAGTTTGCATGGGAGCTTCTCTACCTTTCTGGTGTGGAGCGGGCAATTCTGATGAAAACCATCATTCACCAGACTTAGAAAAATGAGCTAAAAAACCCAGAGGCCAACCATCTCGCGTGAGGTAGTGTTATTTTTCGTGTGAGGGCGTTTGCTTTTGTTCTGGAAGGAAAAAAAATATTGCTCTTATTTGTAGCTATATGGTTGGGTTGTCTGAAATGTACCGAAGAAGTTGCCAAAGAATCCCAGCATGTGACTATGAGAAATGCTTGAAGTGTTTAACCTGGAAAATGTCCTCCTTTGAAAATTTGAGCATCATTTAAAGTCTGCTGCTTCTTTTTAAAGTAGGAAAAGGTTATAAAGCTCTTAAAAGAAAACCCTGAACATAACGACAGAGCTTTGATTTCAAGAAGCATTTCCTTAATGAAATGAAACGGAAGCAGTTGCAAATGCTGTAGTTATTTATTAGAAAAGCACAAACACTCCCATCCACATTCGTATACAGTACGTCACTACAGTTCCTAACAACTATAAAGGATTTCTCTAGTTGCTGTCCTTACTTCCTTTCAAAAAATTCTTACTGGCACCACTAACATCTGTAAATGAGTCTGGTGACTGCTAGCACTTCATTAAAATATCTAGTGGTTAGCAGGTGAGTCACTGCTGTGAGTACTCCAGGCATTCATATTAGCTTAATCAATTCCCTTCCTTTCATTTCATTACAAAATAAGAGTAACAGTTTATTGTGAATGCTAGGGCGTATTGAGCATCAGGTCCAATAAAAAGACAGATTTCTTAAAAAAAAAAAAAGAAATGCTCTTTGACCTTTGTTCTCACTCCACATTAATCTCTGTAAGACATCAGAATGAAAGCCATAATCCCACAACCACATTAACCTTCTTATCCAGAGCCATTACAAATAAGTAGCGGTCAAGTTTTTTTGTTTTTGTAAAAATTTGAAATGAGCTTCACTATATATATATATATATATATATATATATATATATACACACACACACATACAGTGGGGCAAAAAAGTATTTAGTCAGCCACTAAATACTACAATGTGATTTTCTGGATTTTTTTTTTCTTATTATGTCTCTCATAGTTGAGGTATACCTATGATGAAAATTACAGGCCTCTCTCATCTTTTTAAGTGGGAGAACTTGCACAATTGCTGGCTGAATAAATACTTTTTTGCCCAACTGTATAAATATATATTTATTAAAACTGAAGCACTGCTTTTTGACATGTTTTTGCATTTCTCTCTCAGCTAAAGTGGAAGTGCAAAAAAGATGATGAGAACAACGGTGGTTATTCCCAGGAAGTTCTTCAAGGCCTCCTTCAGAAGGTGACACACTAAATTATCTCCAAATCCAACACACTTGCATCAGAAAATGCTTCCATATCAAAATGCAGTTCACTTTTTTGTATATCGACCCAGTTGGCTAAACAAACAGTGCAGTCTGGTTTCGACTGCTGCAGCATATTTTAACAAGTGTGAGAAAGCGTCCTCACACACAAACAAGCTGTTTCTCTTCTTAATGAGCCAGGCCTGGTGTCCAGCGCCCCAGGTTTTCAGGCCTGCATGACATCAACTGTTTAAATACTTTCTACTTCTCCCCCTTATGTGAGCGTCATTAAATTTTTTTTGTTGCAGCGAAAAGTGCCGAGGGCACTGCAAGTGCCCTCTTAAAGAGCTGCACGCCACTCTTGCTAGCCATCTTTGCTGGTATGTTTAATACTATCAGGGGAGTTGCTGGAAAATATGCTCTTCTCATGCAACATGTGTACCACCCTGATGAAGCACGTAGCTGATTTAGAGATCTTTTGGCAGAGGTGCAGGTTTGCACTTTAACTTAAACTCAGGATTAGAGCGCATACTGATAACTTCATATAACCCCTCAATTCAGCGCCACCTAAAAAATCTTCCTGTTTCACTGGAGCAGAATTGACAGTAACAGTCGCCAAGATCCCAGATTACAGATGATTTACTTTCCTTGTATCTCTTATATAGAAGCGACAATCCAATGCTGTCTTGAAGAATTATGAGAACTTTGAAAATACAACGAATTAAGTAATGAGTTTTGATAGGACGGAAGCCAGCTATTACTGGCAAAAACGTGATGGACTCTAGTCTTCATTTGGCCAGGGTCTCTGTATGTTTTGGAACAGGACTTTTGGCTGCAGTCACACCAGCTCTAGCTCTCTCTGGAAAGAAAAAGGTTTGGAAAAGTAACATGTATGAGCTATGAGTCCTTTGGGAGCCTTTTCCTTTGTCACTGTTGGCAAGGTTCTTGTCCTTAGTGTCCAATTGCGTTCCTGGCTTTGCTTTTCCCAGCGAATGAACATCGATTCCCAGCAGTTTTAAATTCCCAGAAACCATTTCTCCTTACTCAACATCTCTAGTAATAACTCAATAAGCTCATGACAGGTGATCTGTTGATGCAGTGTTATTTGAGTGCTTGTTCTTTCCTTCAGCTGTGACTAGTGGGTGCCTTTTTAATGACTATAAGCGAACATGGACTTTCACTCAAACCGATCCGTCACGCCTCCCTGTGGGTTGGAGGTTACTGAGTGACCCATACTAAACCTTCCACCTTTACTCCCCAGCCTTAATCTTACTGGCAGGCCCAGGGAGCTGAGCCATTTTCATTTCAGCCCACGCACCCAAAAAGCCACAGACACATTAGTAAAACAGAAAGGTTGCAAAATGGGTGAAGATAACTTTTTTTTCTCAGAATATGGTCTTTCAACATCCCACCATTTCTCCTAGACAAAAAAAACAAAGCAGAAATAGATAATGCTATAGTGATTAATGGTGTCTAGCTAAAATATGTAAGCTCTAATAAGGATTACTGGCACAGGATGTGAAATTAAGATACACATCTTGTCTAAACGTTCTCTGTATTCATTATTTTTTTTACTGTTATCATACAAGCAACTGTTATCATAAAAAGCAAATATTTTAAAATCTGTAACACTTTAGTTAGTTAGATTGATGTGGCAAATTTCATTTTTTATTTTCTGTTTGCAGTATGGTGACATCTTGAACATTGTAGTATCGAGTAAGAAAAAAGGCAGTGCTGTGGTGGAATTTGCGACTGTAAGAGCAGCGGTGAGTATTTTCAAACTGACTTGTAGTTTGAGAAGTGTTTCAGTATGGTAGAGCCATATTTGACCAATATATTTTACAGTTATAGAAAAAAAAAAAACATAATTCATAATCACAATATCCGGTGTCATCCAGAAGAGAATGGGTTCCCTTTTGAATCTGGTTCCTCTCAAGGTCTCTTCCTCATGTTTTTTTGACACTGTCATCTCTGGTGTGCTTATTGAGGATAAATCAAAATCTGTATATCTGTAAAGCTGTAAAACAATGTCAGTTGTTTAAGTGTCATATAAAATAATTTGTCATATAAATGTCATATACATTAATTTGAATAAAAGTTTAATTAAATTGAAGTACTAATAACAAACTTTCCTTTTGCTAACTGTTTATAATATTAAAGTGTTAATGTAATGCTAACTATCAGGTCACCTTTATTTTTACTTTTGCACTACATGTGTAATTTAGCTAAAGAACAAAAACCTGTGCATCACAAAACTTAGACTTCTGACATAGTTGGGGATCATGTACTGTAAGTGAAATAAACAAGAGAGGGAATTAAAATCTGATTAAATATGTACCAGCATGTGTTCCCTTGCAGCGCCTTGCAACTACATTGTTGCTTAACGGCAAAAACATTGTTAGAGAGATTTACTGTTAGCCACTCGCTTCTATCGTTAATATTAATCACATAATCCCGGGGTTTATTTGAAACCAATACCAAAGTCTCCTACGCACATTTTTGTGCCTGAAGCAGACGATTATGGATTTATAGTTCATGTGTATAGATAATGTGACTGATGCTGTAAAGGAGCATTCTAGCACGTTTAATGGAGCCCAGAGTTTTACTTATTGTCAGGATCCGTCTGGCTGCATGCTGGGACTTGGACTGTTGTGGGCTCTGCCTGCTTGTGCGGTTGCCTCCCCAGAGAACATGGCCGCCATGCTTTAAGAACAGACTCTTTGTGTGTGGCGTTTAATGGTCCCAGGGCAGACTGGAGGCCTGGGGCTACCTCAAGTTTAACACACACACTTTCTATAACATGCACATAGAGATTAAATCACTGTGCTGTGACAATGGTGACAATACAAATTGCAGTATGGTTTTTCTGTCTCTACCTTACGCTTACTTTACTTTACTGGAAAGTGATGAACGTTTGTTTAATGTTTAAGGTTAAATTTTGTAGTGTAATTTTTCTGTAGTGTAATTTAGCTGTAGTGTAATTTTTCTATTTTTATGTCACGGACAGTTGTATAAGCATTTTACTGCATGTCATATAGTTTATGGTTCCGTATGTGGCCAAATTTGAAATGAAAGTACAACTATACAGTACATACTGTAGCAACACACTAAATATGACTGTATTGTAATATTCCCGATATGCTTAGCAATTTTAATGATTTTTGACTCGGTTACAATGAGTTATGGCAGAAAAGCTCCCCTGCTATGGATGCCGTGGATGTTGAGGCTTTAGAACTTTATCAGGTGTACAGGCATAGAAGTGAGAGAACTAGACAGACTAGAAAGAGCATTGTGGAAATGTACTGTAGGAAACTGTTAGCCAAAGTTAAAATTACCACTATGTCAAGTAAAAAAAAAAAATTAAAGTCAGATTTTTAAAATAATAATATTTATTAGAAGTATTTTTGACACCATTGAAGACAACATTAATTATAAAAAAAATATTTCTTCTTTGGATTACTGCAATTGGTGCTACTAGATGCTTTTGGAAAGGTAAATAGTAGAAAGGAAATATACACACACACACACACACACACACTACCATTTAAGAGTTTGGACACATTCTAAATCCATGGTCTTTACTGATTTCTATTTGTTCCTAGATGCTAAATACAAATTATGCAATCATATCATTTGAATAATGATTTTTGACTCGGTTACAATGAGTTATGGCAGAAAATATCCTCTGCTATGGATGCCATGAATGTTGAGGCTTTAGAACTATCAGGTGAGCAGAGTGTACAGGCAAAGAGGTGAGGGAACTAGACAGACTAGAAAGAGCATTGTGGAAATGTAAGAAACTGTTAGCCAAATTGGAAATGATCAATATGTCAAGTAATTTTTTTTCAGAAATATTTATTTATAATAATATTTATTAGAAGTATTTTTGACACCATTGAAGACAACATTAATTATATATATTTTTTGCTTGGATTACTGCAATTGGTGCTACTAGATGATTTAAAAAAAGGAAATAGTAAAAAACTATATAT
>JAOVVA010000002.1:7618339-7631427 GCA_028565275.1 Leiocassis micropogon | reverse complement strand
TAGTACATTCAGGTAGTCAGCTGACTTTATTCTATTGTTGCGTAACATACTTGCGTAACATAACTTGTATAACAGTGTTGCGTCTGGACCTGACCAACTGAAGCAACCGCATATCATAACCCTGCTTCCAGAGGCTTGTACCATGCAACCATCATGTATAGTGCCTAGGTACTATGCATCATGGGTGCACCCGTTACTTTGGAGCAGTGGAAAAAGGTCACATGGTCTGATAAGTTCCAAAGTCTAATCTTTATGCCTCTTAGCAAATTGAAGCCCCTGTTTGTGTGGAAATGTTTTAACTTTCACTACTAAACATAGCTGTGATTTCTACTGTTGATTTTTAATGAAACAACATCAAGCGTTTCAGTCATCTCTGATCCTGGTCCTTTGGGATTTATTTTCTGATCAAATTTATTCAGCAAATTTGACAGTTCAAGCGCTCTTCCAGGTTTTAATATTGCATTGGACGGGTCTTAACCCAATTCCAGTAACTTCAATTTGTTCTTTGCTTGAGGTAGGCCAATAATTTGACTTGTTTGAAACAGTGACTTTTTTGTGTACGTGTGTGTGGTTTACGGGTGGTGGGGGTGTATTTTTTGGCCAGGCAGTTTATATATGGCTATAATTTCACCTTTCAACAGCCATGATGTTAAGTGACGTTATTTCCAGAGCAAGATGTCTATGTATGTACTACGTCGTTTCTTGTAAGGAGCAAAATAAGCCACTTTACCATGGAGCATTTAGCCTTTTCTCACGACGTTGATGAAAAATGATGAACATGTTGAAAAAGTTGAGTGTTTCAGTACTTATGATCTTGAATCATTGCCCTGTCACTGAAAATCATGGTTACAGGGGCTTGATTGTAAGTATATGGTACTGTATCTCTATAACTTAAATCTCAGTACATAAAAATGACTCACTTTGTTTCTTTTACTTTTTTTAAATCTAAAAAATGTATAAACAGCAATTTACCTGTTTGTCCCCACAATGTCAAACTGTCATATATTCCCATGGCTCTGGGTACAGTACCTTTTGCCCTCATCATTATATTTAAAAAACAATGCTCGTAATACACAGAAGAGAGCTGGACTGATCAGTTCCAGTCCCAGCTCTAATAGGACGCCTAATTCAGGTATGGCTTGTGCAGCTGTCTGGAAATACGAATTGGAGATAATAACATGATTATGTGCAAGATGACGTCAAGCCCTGCATTGTCATTAATTTAAACAACCTATGACTCAGCATTAGGAGTCTAAATGAAGAGTGTGTTCACCCTTAGTTGGTGTTTTCTGTGACGTAAAACCTGCGAAGTACCCTTCTCCATATGGAGCTACTCAAGACCGCTCAGTTTATCCACACCTCGTATTGTTAGGATGTATACATGCACAGACAGCCCGGAGCCAAACGCATTCCTCACACCTGTGACGGCACTCAGTCTTGTATTATGAGTAAGAGCAGTCTTGCAGCTTATTCTGTATTCAGCCTTCCATCTGGTGTATCACAGGCCAAAGCCTGGGGGGTGCATTCTGAAAAGCGGTGATGTCAGTAATCCCATGATCACATCAAATGATGAGGTCAGCCATGCCTTTCACAAGTGTTGAGTCAAAATATAGTCACAAAGACTTATTTTGATGTCTTGATATACACCGGTCACTTCCACATTAATGCAATTCTCCAATCAACCAATTAAGTGGCAGAAGCATAGCACATAATATAATGCAGATACCGGTCAAGAGCTTCTTTTAATGTTTCTGTTAATGATGTCTGACTTTGTGTTGATGATTTCTGACATGGCGGTTGGTGCTAGAAGGCTGGCATGAGTATTTCAGAAACTTCTCTTCTCCTGGGAATTTTACACTCAACCCAATAGCATGGGTATAGGTTTTCCTAATACACTAGGAAAGTTTACATGACTGCCTTGTGCTTTATTTATTGGGCTCTTGCATCTACTTGTGGAAATGACATTTTTTCTGTTCTTCATCAGGGTCTGTTTTAGTTTTATAAACACACATATACACACACACACCTGCAGTATGCTGCGTAAACTGTACTAGGAGGCTGCAGCTGTGTCCAGCCATGTGCTTGTCCATAAGAGGGTGCAGTGGAGCTTCGGTTTGCAGACCTGGAGATGAAAAATCCAGTCTGGCAGGGTTGTTTTTGTTTGGTTTAGTTGAAGATGCAGCATTTGTTTATGTACTTAATTGAGCTTGCGTGATGTTTGGTGGTTAGGAGGTGGACATGAGGCTTGAGCTCACATAACAGGAATGCTAATGGCAGCACTCTCCTGCCTGCACACGCAGCATTATTCACCTCCTCCTCCTACCCCTTATTTCCTCCCTCTATTTGCCATTTGCACATCACTTGGGTAAATACTGGTAAAAACGTCTTACAGATGGTTTACCTTACAACACATCACTTACTGTCATGCTCCTTTCCCTTTTTCCAAACAGACACATACACGAAGATAAACCAGTGCACTACACCCTCACTATCTTGATGTAATTGGACATATCTTTGGTCTTTTTCCATTAATAACTTTAAAACACATTTAAAAAATCTTCTGTGCTTTCTCTCTTTTTGTTTCTTCCTTTCATGATATGATGCAGGGCCCATCGGAAATTCTGATAGCTTTTCTGAAAGAGGGGGAATTTTTTTTAAATTTTTTTTTATTTATTATTTAAACACAATTTTTTTCCTTTATCAAACATCTGTTTTTAAAATAGTTCTTCAAATATCGCTTTATCCTAGTCAGAGAATGGTCAACATAAAGGGGATGGCTGTTGATAATTTATTTATAAATAACAAAACTCGTTGATTGGCTACAAAAAATTCAAAAGTATTTATCTTCATCAAGAGTCATCGAAATTATATGCCTTGGTCGAATGAGACCAAAATCAGACCTGTTGGCTAAGCACATCAGCCTATTTGGATATTACATTCAGAAGCAGTATGTTTTTCTTTACAAGTACTGCAATATTTCAGCCCAAAACCAGGTTCAGTCTGCCAGGATGTGATGACTGGGTCATAAATAATAATGAAGATAATGACCCTTAACCTAAATCTAAGTCAAAACAGAAATGGTTGCTACAACACAAAAAGAGTATTTTTCACTCTCCAAATTTTAACATTAATAATGAGCTGAATTGAAAAGGGTGATCCATATACACAAGTCTTTGGACATGCGGGCACTGCAAATGCCCTGCAATTTGTCCGAGATCCTTTTAAAATTAAATTTTCCTACTTTGTTAGACATTCCAGTAGGCCCAGTGCTTCTGTCCTTTTCAAAGGACAGAGGTGTTCCATAAGTCTAAGGGTGCCAATAAATTAAATTTTTTCAAATGCTGAGCAATTTTTGCTAAGCAATTATTCTACCTATTTATGCCAGTAATTATGCTACTTTAATTATTCCAATAATTATGCTACTTTAATTATACCAGGATAATTATGCCAGTAATTCTACAAGGCACTGCATAAGGCAAGTTTGGAGGGTCTGAGATTTTCCAGTTTTACAACTCGACTTTTTCAATAGAAATATACAGGTACTTAAGAGTGAAATGGAGTGGGCATGTGAAAATATGTAAAAGAAAAATTTGCATAATATATAGAACACTATATATTCTACTGTATATAGTGTCCGGCCAATTGTACACCAGCAGCAACATGGAGGACAACATGCATCCGGATTCGGATGGGGAGCTGCGCAGGCTAACTTGACTTGAATTCTGAAAGAGCAAAGAGAATTCAGGAAAGAATCTAATTATCAATTAAACAGCATAATGGAGTATATTAAAAAAGTTTAAAAAGCATGAAGAATCAGAAGATCAAATTAACTAGGCTAAAGCATGGATTCAGTCATTTTAGGATGTTTTGCCAGAGTTGGTAAAATTCCATATGCAAATGGAGGATTCAAACAAAATGACGGATTTACTGTAGAGGGCATTCATGAGAATAATGTCAAAATACATGGAGTAATGAATGGAGCAGAAGAAAAGCAATATCGAAGACTGACTTTGTTCATAGATTTGTTAATAGAAGGTTCGGCACTTCACTCAAGCCCCACCAAGATCAACAGTGGTCAAAATTTTGAGTCATTTGGTGAAAGAGGATGTACTCAAACGAGGCTAGAAGAGAAAATGACTTCCCAAATGCCATACCCCAGTAGACCGAGGGTCTTTTATAAGGAATCAGTGATCGGCAGAGGAGCAGACATACAAGCTATGAACAAAGCCTTAAAAAACAGCTCCAGCCAATCAGGCATCAATACTATTGATAAGTAGAAGTGCTAAAACTGGGATATACCTATACAGGGTTAATATATACTTTTTGGCTTTTTAAAACAAAGTAAAAAAAATGGCATTATGTAGGTTAAATATTAAGGCAGGAAAGTTGAAACATTTGGTCGGGACACCTTGTAATAGATATGATGGACCTACTGTATACTTCACTGGCACAGAGCAAAGAGACTTTTCTTCCAAACTCATATTTTGACAGAAGCACAAGTCCCTAAAAAGACCTCAAAATTGGGAGTCACCAATGTTATCTGTGAATGTCTTGTTTTATTGTATTTTTTTACTGAGATGTTGGTCTATGTTTATGTTCGTGCTACTGTTCCTTGTAGCACTCTGGGGTCAGAACATGACTTATACATCATCAGCATTCAGGCACACAGATCATACTTCTCACAATGCAAAGTAATAAACCAATCAAAATAACCGCTTATTAAATTAAATGGTCTGGAAAGCCCAATAAAGAGTAAAGTTATGGCAAATTTGAAAACGGAGGGAAGGGAAGTGGCTTTTCTCCAAGAAATCCATTTGATGAAATTGGAACATGAAAAATTTAAAAACTCCTGTGGACATGGCTGTAAAAGAGGAGCAGACTTTTTTTTATCTCTCGTAAACTTATCTTTGAATATACTTATGAAAAGAAAGATAGGGATGGGAGATTTGTATTTTTAGTTATTAATGTTTATGCCCCCCGGAATCTAAACGGAACATTAATAAGCACTTATGCCGACACAACGCATGGTTGGTGAATCAAGGACGCGAGACCCTCTTTACCTGATACGATTACTGAAAGTTGAGTGACAAACAAAACAAACTTATAGGTAAAGACATTTCATGCCATATCAACATTAAAACCCAATAAGGCAGAAGGACCAGATGGTTATATAATATATAATATAGGGTGCCCTTGGCTCCGTCCATGTGCAGATCCTGACGCCTGCATCCGACCAGTGGAGTGTGCGGTCAACTCGCTGCAGCTTCTCACGCTGTTCAAATGTCTCAGTAGCCCGTACTTCTGCCTGTCGTATGCATTGTTGCTGTAGACGCTCTGTAGTCTGATCCGGGGTTTCAGTAGCTATGAGCTCAGCCAGACTTACCAGTTTTTATATCCAGGAGTAAATATACTAAAAGCATTAACTAATTTGCATGCCTTAAATTTTAACCAACTATGTCAAAGGATAATGGAAGATGTACTTGTTTCAGATCATTCCAATATTCCAGTTGAAATAGTGTAGACAATTTAATGAATAGCTGAACAATTGAAATGTAGACAATTCAAAAGCTGCTCATTTGAGAACCATGATTGTTGGTGTAATCCTGATTGTCAAGTAAGATAAAGAAATTGAATAGAGTATATTGGGGAAATTGCGAGTCAAGCATGGATAGGTAGATTAAACTGTCCCTTAAAAAGTGGTATTCTCACTAAAACTGATTTGCTTAAAGAAATAACTACAAAGATGGTGCTCCGAGCAAATTGGGTACGAGATATAAAGTATGGGCAGATTGGGGCTTCAATTCATATTACACTTTCTATAACTAGGAGACAATAAGTGACTTCCAAACACTGAAAAAAAACAAAAACAGTAGACTGAATAACAATGATTTTTATTTTGTTTGTTTGTTTGTTTATTTATTTATTTATCAGGTATATTACTTTAACAGGTCTAGCTCTTTTTGATATTAAGTCAAAAAGCAGTGGAGAACAGGCTACTGAAATTTTTATTAGTGCTCATAGAACAGATTTAGGGCTTAGGTCAGTTTCAAGACTTAAAGCGACTAAAACAATAAACATTACAAATATAAGACAAAAGGGGGAAAAGAAGCGCACAGTAACATCCCAGAGATTACCCGGAAATTTCAAATTTCAACAGAGGATAACAAGCTTAGCAACTTGGAGAATGTTTGGCTAGAAAAGCTTAAGTAGATTATGTGTTAAGCCTGTCCAGAAGATTCATCATTCAGGCACCGGCTGCTGGAGGAATTGTGGCTCCCAAGAAACCAACCACTAGTTCTGGGTCTGTCCAAAAATAAATACTTTTGGTACAAAATTTACACAGAAATAGTGACAATAATCAGGAAAAGCATTACTCATAATTAGTTAAAAATTTGAAATACGAAATCAAAACTTGCCTTTGGAATGCTGAGTGTAGCTGTTAAAAAGGCTATAACAAAGGAAAAGTTTAAGCTAACCACCCGATCTGTGGTGGATTGGTACGATAATCTATGATTATCTATGAAATCTTTCTATTGAAAAATAATTTTTCTCCATGAGGTTTCAAGAATCTAAGTTTATAGAAATTGGGGAAAATGGAAATGGTGTATTTCCCAGAAATGCCCTTTTTATGTCATTTACTTCATTACCTCTTAAGTGACTTAATTATGCAGTAATTTACCATAAAATTAATGCTTCTCAAGTTAAATTTATAGGTTGTGGAGTTACATGGTAAAAAAAAAATCAAAAGATGGTTTACTAGAACAATATTCAGCTCCTGTATGTACAATAATGTGAATAACAAATATGTGATCCTTAATAAACTGTAAATTAAAAAGATAAACTGGAAAAGTGAGAATTTCTTTTATTTCTTTTTTTGTAGTAATATAAATAGCATTGTCTATTTTAGTGAGGTTTTTATTTATTTATTTATTTATGGGGGATAGTTCGTAGACAGCTTTACACCTAGAATAATATTTTAAAATGCTTGTGTAGTAATTTGGTTATAGTGGTCAAACTAACCGATTGAATATGCCAAGCGAAGGACTGGCTTACACTCTATCCTGTCAGGTGGGTGGGAATTAGCAGGTGAACAAATTGGGGCGTATAATTTACCACCCTTTACTAGACATTACAGGTACATTGAAATGATTAATTCGTGTGTGGTGTTTTTTTTTTTTTTTGCAGACCGCTCTGAGCAATGAACGGGATTACGAGAGCTTGGTGTTAATGCGCATGAGGCAGGCGGCAGAGCGACAGAAGCTTATCGAGCAAATGCAGCAAGAAGATGAGGAGGAAGAAGCAGCAACGACCTGAACGCTTTCACTTTGCAGCTTTAATTAAACATTATAAACCTTCATTGCAGTGTTGTGCTTGTCTTTACTATCACAGTTTGAATTCTCAGCAATCAATAAAATACTTTGTTTTGTTAAATGCTGACAATCAGGGTTGTGTAACTCAATGTGTTCCTCGGCTTTTGGCCGAGGGTGTGCCTGAGCAGGAAAAGATTTTCTCTAAGGAAGCACGGAGACTACAAATGGCTTCAATCAGTCGGCACACAGCCCCGAAACTGCGGACCATGTCTCTCGGGTGAATTTTATTATATATTTTTTTATGGGAACCATGCTGCTGGAGTTGAGGAAAGGTGATGGGAGGTTCTGGCCTCTGAAATAACTGTGATGGTTATGATGATTACACTTCAGATTTGGCTCAAATCATTAAGGACATGCATTCTTGAGTCTTGAGGCCAGAGTCCATGATGAAAAGCTGATTTTGGGGTGCTGGAAGTCTTACACCTTCCAGTAGGAAAAAAAAATCTTTGATTAGGTTGGTTCCTTTTAACAAACACCAGAGATTCTCCGATACGGTCACTCCAACATTTGTTGTTTTTACTCTCTCATCATACCTTGATCATCTATTGCAAGTATATTAGGAACTGGAACGATGAGAAAATGTAAACCGACTTCTGGACTGGATGGAGAATCTCTGGTGTCAATTAAAGGCTTAAGGACATCACCATTTGTCTAAATCGATCTCATTCTACATAATTATACTTTTTTACCATCTGTAGATCCCTGCTTTTTTCTCCTATTGACCACAAGCCCCTATTGACACTAGCTGTCTATATTTGAGTTTTACAGCTTCCTTGGCTAATGCCAGTTAGACTAGCAACGGTTCCAGTGGCTAACAAAACATACTGTAGCTAGACAGCCAGCTCAGTTTTAGCTAATGGTATACAGTATATTGGTTATTTACACAATATTGTATATAATTTTTTTTGTTTTACTTTTGTAAAATTATACATTCACGTAAGAACAATTTCTTTTCTAGCAAAGGTAGCAGAATTATATTTAGCCTGAAGTCATTGTTTTCAATTTACATGCAAACTGAGTGCTAATATAGGCACATTCATTGGATCATTATGATGTGGGTTCTGTCCACTTTTCTCCTATTTGACAATGATGAGCAAAAAAGCTACCGGAGTATGAACTTCCCCTCGTGGAGAATCTTCAGCCTGCTGAAAGTTAACGAGATATTAGTGTGGTCCATAAACCAAGTAAATGTTTCGCATTTAAAACTTAGATACAAGGCAATCTTCATTCAATGAAGGTGGTTGGGGAAAACAGTGGCCATCAAATATAGCTTAAAAATTTTAAACCAACTCGATGTCTTATAAAAGGGGCCCAATGTGAGAGTGATGACAGACAACAAGCATATACTGTAGTATGGTGAATGTAAGCCAGGATGGTTGAAAAGTTGCCAAATAAGACAGTATGCAGTAAAAACAATCCATATTTTCCAAGGCAAAAATGATTCTCTTGAAACATTTTTTTGAATAGTTGACTCAAAATCACTTGTTACAAATTAATTCAGTAAGATATATTAGTTATCTATTCAGAATAAGGCATTTTAGGGTTTATCTCTGCCCAATCAGGTCTTATTGCAGACTTTTGTCCCTTTTACCTCCTAAGGAAAAAAAATATATATATTTGGCTTTAGATTTCATGATGTTTAAGCTATGTATAACTTAAAGTACATTTGCTAGTTATAGTTTGTCCTTTTTTTTCTCCATATATTTACCAAACTTTAAATGGACTAAGATTTTGACAGTACTCATGCTTTTAATTAATTACACATACAATTGATTAAGTAATCAAATACATTTGTTGCACCACTACTGATGTTACAGTAATTTCCAGACATGTATTCTCAGTAGAGATCATGTATGGCCCTGCAAATCCACTTGCGCACTACTTTGCAAGCCTGCATACTTGTATACCATAGTGGCAATAAGTTTACTTACACTCATTAAGAACATGTAATGACTGTAACGTTGGATTTGCAGTTAATTTCTTGAACTTGGTCTGAATCATTTTAAAACAAATCTTAAATAGAAAAAATATCAAAAATCAAAATCATACGTACATAAAGCACATATAATATTTTGTTGACTGTTCTTCAGATGCTTTTGGTAGCCATCAACCAGCTTCTGGGTGAGTTCTTTTGGAAATTTTTTATTTTACTTTTAATTAAATTAAATTAAAGCACAGTCCACAAATTTTTGATATGGTTGTGGCTTGAAAAAGCTTAAGGTTAGTCTACCTTATCCATTCCACAACTGCCTTATTCATTTGTGTTTTTTTGCTGCCGTCCTTTTGGAACACTCAATTTTGTTCAACAGTCTTGCTGATGATCTATGGTTATAAAGAGTTCTGAGGTAGTCCTGCTTTATTGTTCCATTTACTTTGTACAATACACCAGTTCCACTTGCAGAAAAAGAGTCCCAAAGCATGATGCTGCCACCACCATGCTTAGCAGTTGGTGCAGAGTTGAATGCCTTACCTTTACTCCTCCAAACATACCTCTGGTCAGAACTTTCCTCCAGAAGACTTTTTCTTTGTCCATGTGGTCACCTGCAAAATGTAGTTCAGCTTAAACTTTGATTTTGGAGCAGGGGATTTCTTTATGGCTTTCCTGCCTTTCTGTCCATGGTGATATAAATCTTGTTTGACTGTGAAACTAGTGTTCCAGCAGCTTCTAGTTCATGGCAGGCCTGTGTCTTGGTGGTTCCTGGCTGTGTCTGATCATCCAAAGCAATTTTTCTCAGATGTGACAGGGTGATAGTTTGGGCTGTCTTCCAGACCTTGACCATGTTTTTGCACCTCCCAGTAACTTTCTTTCTTTTAAATTTTTTTCTTTACTGATCTTGAAATCTGCAGTTGTTTAGAAATCGCTCTGAGACACATTCTTGACTTGTGTAAATTTCTTTTGGGATTAATAAAGATTTATTTTATTTTAAATCTGCCATGCTCTTTTTTTCTTTACCCTCAATGCACAGTATTTAGCTCAATCCAGTAAGTGCTGTCAAACAAACCCATTGTATGTTGGCACAGAGAAACAACCAGCTGTAATCAATCACCATCACTAACAGAAGTGAAGAGGCCATGGGTTGGCTAATTAAAAGACATTTCAGGATTTTTGGCACCACTCAATTAATAATCTAAGTGTGTGGTTGTATATTTTTCACCTTGTATGTATAACCTTGACCCTGTGTTAAAAAAAAAACAAAAAACATTTAGCTTAAATTTTTTTTCTCTTCAAAATAAATGATGTTAAATGGCCTAAACTTGCAATAACTTTCATGTTCATGATGAGTGTATGCAAACTTCTGACTTCGACACTTTCACTAACTTTTTCAAATCAAATGATTTGACTACTCTTGGTCCACTGCAACTCTGCCCAGGAGAAAGTGTTTCCTGTAGATGAACGAATGCATGAATCTTTGACATTGGGTTGTTTCCCATCCGTTACCATTTTTCCAAACATCATCACACAACCAGACAGCATTATTATACCTTTTTCCAAGATTCCATGCTGCCATTCATCTTTGAGTCACACCTCCCAAAGTCCCAACAAATCCATCTTCCTGTTACACAATACCCATCTCAGAGCCATGCTGCTCTCACTCTATTTTTGTTGTTCACTACAACGTTCCAGTCACATGGTTCTGTTTACGAGCTTGGCTCTATCACATCCCTGGAAAGTAGTTTTCAAATTACAACACAGGAAACCCAATTACACTCGGCCCATCCACACACACGCACACACGAGTCCTGCTGGAGGGATGAGCCAGATCAGCTTTTGCTGCACTCTGAGGACTCCCAAGGCATCCACCGCTGCTATTATCTCCACGTGTCCATCTCCCCTGAAAATCTGAATGCATCCCATTTCTCTCTTTTTACTGCTTCTCAGATTTGTCCGTCAAGCTACAGTATAAGGTCCTTAGAGGGTAGAAAGCTTGGAAGTCCCAAGCATGTTCCTCAGGGAAAGATTTTCAGACACTTTGGTGTTAATGGAACAAATTACAGGCCAAGTAATGGTAGAAGTACACATTTAGAGCCAAGTGAGGAGAGCTCTGGATAAATATTTGGCAAATTGATACCTGAGAAGGAGTTTCTAATTAAACCATACACTGTGCTTAAGGTTTGTAGTACAGTATGTATAAAGAGGAGCACAGGATTCTTGTTCCTTTATTTAACTGAGCTATTGAATGGCTTGGTAATTACCTGATGTTTAGTAGAGCAGAACCTAATGTGTAGAGCTTTAGCCATCCAGGACTGGAAAAAAAGGAAATCCCAACATAAACAACTGCAGGCAAATGCTTACATCACTTTCCCTGGCATATGGTGTGATAATACTTTAAGTTGATTGCTTCTACTTTTGGTATTGGCTGCAGGTTTCTTTCCACTTAAGAGGCAATTTTCAATGCAATTAAAGTTACAAAAACTAGTGAATGAAACAAAGTAGTTTTTGCAAAGGTTTGTGCTAACTTTTGTGTTAACAAATACAAAAAGGAATAAGATTCCAGTATGTAAAAAATTTAAGTGCTTTTCCTGTAACAAGACAATAATCAGAAACATGGAAAACATACTTCAGAACAATATTTTGTGATTATTCTATCACATTTAAATAAGGCACCAGGCACTGGTATGACATCTTGCAGGGTTCTATCAATTCCAGCTAGAACAATTGTATCAAGAATAATATCTTAGAATCCACTATTTGGTCAGTTTTGTAGCTTGTAAAATTGATGAAACATCTGTAAAACATTTTTCATATTGCCAAAAAACAATTCAGCCTCTTAAACTGTAATCTTCATAAACCAAGATACCAAATAAACAAGCACAACATTCCCATATATTTAGTAAGCAATTAACTGGTTTAAACAGTCAATATCATTCATGGTAAAAGCGTATAAACCCATACAAACATGCTTTTAAGGTCAAATCAAGACTTAACCATGAAAATCATGAAAACTGCTTTTCAAAAATAGTCTTTTTTGACTTGATTTATGTCTAATTTATTGGAAACAATGTTCCTCAGTACAGTTTCATTACCAATAGACTTTTGCTGTGTTTTGGTTGAAGTAGGCTTTAAGTGAAACCGAAGCAGCGTTTGGCCACTTTCATATTCAGAATTCTGTTTTATATCAAATGTCATTTTACTCCTCTAAACACTTTCCAAAATTCTTTATCCACCATGATTCAAATTCTATAAGTATAAATTACGTAAAAAAAAACCCCACCTTATTTAGGTGCACTAATAACTTTATTATCCATTTTCCATATCGTTCATCCTGTGGAGGGTCGGGAGCACCATGGAGCCTATCCTGGGACACTAAGGGGGCAAGGTGGGGAACACACTGGATCCCATCGCAGGGCACAGGCAAATATACACTTAATCATACACCATGGGCAATTTGGAAACACTAATTAGCCTGCACAGAAGGGTCCGGGTTCACTTAGTGGGTTTCCTCCAGGTCTTCCAGTTTCCCGTCCAAAGACATGCAGATTAGGCTAACTGGCGTTCCCAAAATGCCCGTAGTGTGTAAATGAGCATGTGAATGTTGACTGGAGGTCCTGCCATGATCTTAAAAATGGGAATAAATACAATGGCCTCCACGGTCCCTAGGACCTTGAAATGCTTCTTACGAAGCCACGTTGCCCGGGCGGAGTGTTTGGGATCATTGTCATGCTGAAAGACCCAACCACGTTTCATCTTCAATGCCCTTGCTGATGGAAGGAGGTTTT
>JAOVVA010000002.1:7597964-7609398 GCA_028565275.1 Leiocassis micropogon | reverse complement strand
ATCTATCAGTCTGGTAAAGGTTATAAAGCCATTTCTAAAGCTTTGGGACTCCAGCGAACCACAGTGAGAGCCATTATATATATAATGGCCACTGTATATAGCCATTTTCATTATATGAAATATTTATATATATTTTTTCTGATCCAAGATGGCTTTGAAACTAACAACAAATGATTGACTAGAATTCATTCTCATGTAGGCAAGACAGGATTTTTCACATAGAGAGGTTGCTGTAGCATTTACATATTTGAGTATGGATCCAGACTTTTGGGACATCTAGTATACTGAACGAGGTGGCATGGTGGCTTAGTGGTTAGCACTGTCGCCTTGCACCTAAAGGGGCGGAATTTGATTCCTGACTCGGTGTCTGTGTGCATGGAGTTTGCATGTTCTCCCTGTGCTTGGTGGGTTTCCTTGGTTTCCTTTAGGTACTTACAAAACATGGACGAGCAAGGCCAATTTATTTATTCCTCTATACACTTAAGACATTTGGGGCTGAGATAAAAAGATAGATACGAGACAGAAGATCCACATTTCAGCGGTCATTTTCGGGTATTTACATTTCAATGGGGCATATTTTGTTTAAACCAATCCATTTTTCACGTGACCATAAATATTGGAACATGTCACTGACAGGTGTTTGCACTGGTAGGTTGATTATTTGAATCATTAGTAGCTCTTAAAGTACGTGTTAATTTAACACCACCGGAATATTTTACAAAAATGTAAAACTCTCAAAATTAGCATTATTATTATTATTATTATTATTATTTATGGTCATAGAAACAATCTAAAACAACAATAAAAATATGTGATCATGTGCTATTTCCTTGCCTGTGTGACCCTTTTTTTTCTTGCTCAGTCATGTTTGCATAGTTGGTTAAAATAAAAGGTTCTGCTAAATAAAAATTATGTCACTCTATACTGCACAATCCTGAGCCCTATATATGTTTATTTAAATAAAAAAAAATACTCTGACTCTTAGTTTAAGTTGTTTGATACATCTAGGTGTAAGAATCATATAATGAAGCTGAAAGTTTGTTGTTCCAATTTTTTAATAATATTTTTATAATAATATTTTATTTTTTCCTAAAAGCTATTGCGCACACGCACGCACACACACGAGCAAACACACATACACGCACGCGCACACACATGCACGCACACATTGAGTGAGAGAGAGAAAGAGAGAGAATTTCTGTCCTTTGATCTCATAATTAATAGTCTGGAGTTTCAGAAACATATTTCTGGTGTATAATTAAGGGCCTTGTATCTACGATTTATTGAGAAAAACAAGAACGAAGCAAACACAATATGCAGTGACATATACTCCAAAACACAGTATTGGTGCTGATTTTTTTTTTTTACATTATACATATAATACAGAAAATGTGCATGCCAAAGAAGCTACTTGTGAAGTTTATGCAACATGGAAGTGTTTAATCTTGCTTCTCTAAAAATTTTAAGTTGCTAACTTGAGCCTTTTCGGAGAGATTATTTTATGTGCCCCCAAAACGGCCATGTTCAGCGTTGTACTGTCTCACTTCAAACAATAAGAATTTTAAATGCTAATTATTCAGATTTCTTTATGAGTATTGATACTAACATTTGTGTAAGCTTCTACACTGCAGTCCAACTAGATAAATGTTGAATGAAGAACTTCTTACAGTGGTATTTGTTGAGACAACAGGTTTTTGAAAACTTTGGAGACACAGACTGAATAAATGTAAAAAATCAAGTTGAGCCAGCAATTTACCTTCACTGAGGTGAAGTCACGTGATTTATAAGACCCCAGCCCCCCTCCCCCCTGTCGGACTGATGCTATCAAACTGCACTAAAGAGGTGAAGATGGCCGTTTTGTGGACTCTTCATTCGTCCGATAAGTATTTATTGAGTATTTATTTATTTTTAATAAAATATGTTTCACTTAGCCTACAGGTGTTTTAGATAGTTAACGTTATATACATGAGGCCGTTGTGCTTCCGCTTATCATTATACTGAGGCACCCTGACATTACTGAGGTGAGCTTAGCTAATGTTAAGTACACTGTACAGTACGGGAGCTAAGGAGCTAAACATTTATAACCATATTCATCTTTTTACCCACTTTGCCCTCACTTTTGCCCAGAAACAGCGTCCTGCTCCACATCAGCATACACGGCCGCGCGAGCGTCAGCTAACAAAATTTCGAGAAAACCCCGAAGTGTTTAACAGTTACAGAGTAGCGGTGCTTCAGTACTCAGTAAGTTAAGTGGAATATAAAAATGTCCATGTTAGTTTGGCCTCAGAGTCGCTACTGCTCATCTACGAGTGTTATATCAGTTCACTTACTGTATCTGTATGAAAACCGAATTGAGTAAATACCCGGTCATTTAATACATCACTTCAAACATATACAGTAGGTACTCCTGAGAATGACAAAGTAAAACCCTTGAAAATATTAAACCATTTTGAATATGAAACAATGCATAGCTTTAAAACATCATTAGACTTCCAGAAAACCGCGTTTTACACTCTCTGGTCGTATATAGCCATATTAATATATTTTACTTTTTATCTTTTTCAGTGAAATTGATCGATCTTTACATGATTCTCTTGTTCTTCTTCAACCAGAGCTCTGCAGTGGAGGATTGGGGTCAGAGGCGTGATGGCTGGCCTTTTGGAGCTCCTGGAGGAGCGTGAACAAGCTGTTGGAAGGGAGTGTAGTCTTTGAGGGTCTGGGTGACATGCAGCAACTTTAGGAGTGATGTTTGGTCAAGTCTGTGCTCTAAACATTGAATTTCAAAAGGACTGGACGTACGCCTATAAAGCCAATCGAACGATTATTATCGATTATTTTGATTCATACACATTTAAATTCCATACAAACTTAAATAATTCTTTTGATTGTGTAAAGCTGCTTTGGGACAATGCCAATTGTTAAAAGCGCTATACAAATAAAATTGAATTGAATTGAATTATTATTGGACTCGGAGAGACATGCTCCCCTCAGATTCATATGTTGAGAAACAAACTCTTGTTGCCATAGAGACTCTTTTTTTGTGTTTGACGCATTGGAAAAAATAGTCTTCAAAAGCCAAATCTTTGCTAGTTTTTAAAATGGTTATAATGTTGTATTGTAAAAGAATCAGTAAGATACTGATACGCCTCTGGTGGTCTCCAGGTATTTTATTAACATTTTAAGCAAAATAGAACGTATATATTTTCCTGTTTTATGCAGATCATCTTTTTAACTTTGACTAGTTTTGGACGAATAAAGTTTTTTTTTTAAAGTAATGTTTGTGTGTTTTAATTGTCGGAGTATTATTAGGCCAACCTGTTTTTATAGAAAAACAATCATTTTAACATACTACGTCTAAGGGAGACAACTTACCTTTTTGAGTAGATGAAAAGCTGGGCTAAGCAAATCCTAAAGAAATATAATTAATTGAGCACACAAACAATATCACTTGAGCTGACTTTTGTTTGAGTTACAAGTTGAGTCAACTTAAGATTTTTAACTCCCAATGTGTCAACTAAACAGCAATGTGAAATATTTAGTTTGGCCAACAAATTTCTCAAAAATTGAGTAAACTTAAAAAAGCTGTGCAACTTGTTACTAAACTTTTTTACGTTGAGGCGGCCTTTTTTTTTTTTTTTACAGTGTGAAAGCATACGACTTGTATAAATTGTTGCTTAAATTTAAGCATTCAGTGTAAAATTAAGGATTTCCCCCCCGAAAATGACTAACAACCGTAGTTTAGTTTACTCTCTCACTTGCTCATCGTCTATACCGCTTTATCCTTTTATACAGGGTCGAGGGGGCCTGGAGCCTTTCCCAGGAGACTAAGGGCATGAGGCGGGGTACACCCTGGACAGGGTCTAATCTGCATGTCTTTGGACTGTGGGAAGAAACCGGAGTAACCAGAGGAAACCCACCAAGCATGGGGAGAACATGCAAACTACATGCACACAGACCTGATGGGGCAATTAAACCCTCGACCCTGGAGGTGCAAGGCTAACCACCAAGCCATCATGCCGCCGGGTTTTGTTTAAAACCAGTAAATAGACACACCTTATGTTATGTGACCTTAAAACATCGAAAACTATAGTTTATTCAATTAAAATAGCTTTTTGTAATCTGCCCAATAATTATTGTTAACACATAGACCATATCCAGGGCTACCGCTATGCTTTGCATTTAAGATGGTTCTTGGTAAAAACTTAAAAGCCAAAAAAATCTGTGGTGTCCGTAACCATGCCCAATTGATGTTAAAATGTATCTTAATAATTTTGCATTTTAGAATAATACACTCTTTCAAGTTTATGTTTTTTCATGTGAAGTCTAAATTGGCCAAGGTTCATCTCAATGACAATTAGGACCATTAAAAGATTTGACACAACACCTTGGTGAGACACTTTTTAGCACCAATACCGTGTTTTGGCCGACTGTAAATCCTTCATGGACCAAAGTCTACTCGTCCCCTGATAGGACAGACCGGAAGTTCAGTTTGACAGACATGTCTGATTAACAGTGGACAGTCCAGCTGATCTACCAGCGGGATGCAAACTGCACTTAAATACCAATCACGGGTTCAGTTTCTACCGCAAGGCAAGAGAAACAGGCTGCGGAAACAACACACACATGCTGAATACAACGGCTGCGGGATCATTCATGTAAAGTAAAATGTATCGGTTTTAGATATTTAAAAATGAGTTCCAGATAAGTCGTTACCAAAGCAAACGGTCAAGTCTAATGCTATATAACCTGTCTGCAACCTGACACACCTGTCCAGCAGTCACATTTCAGTCAAAGATACAAAGTTTATCCCATATATGAAATACACACCAGCCGGATCTGTGTGCTGATCAGAATGTACGGCATCTTCTGTTTTCTATGCGGATCTCTGGGACGCGATTCCCCCAAAGGATCTCAGTCAGTGTCGCGCTACAGGATTAGCGACAGCGCCTTTCACTCAGTTCACTATCACGGCGGAATGCGGAAACAACACCCACCGCGTCGGACCAATCAGAGAGCGAGGCTCTGTCCAGAGCAGGTTCCTATTGGACATGAAGTGCGCTGCGTGCAGCGGAAAGTCCATTATAAAAAAAACATGTAAAAAGTAGTGAGTCAATATAGGGAGCATGAAGCAGTTCAGGATCTAACACTTAACAGCGTCAGGTCCTGTGAAATTTTAGTGGGAAAAAAGTAAACATAAAATAAGTAAACGTTTACAAGTAATTTATGTCGCTGTTTCAATGTTATGTTAATTCACCATAATTAAGTAGTTGATTAAGAAGTTTTGTGAGTAGCGGCCAGAACATAGTACTGTATCTAAAAAATTGTCTCAACTAGGTGGAAAAGTGAATTTTCAGATAGGATCATATAACACTATTTTTCATAATACCGAATGTTTATCTACATATGCATACACATTTATATGTTTATCAGTTAAAAAAAGAAACACATTTGCTAAATACAATTTCATGCTCTTTATGTAATGTCTTTTTGAATGAAAATCTTTCATTGATCCTAATTGTCATTCATATGAAACTTGGCCAATTTAGATTTAACATGAAAAAAACCTACATCTGAAAACAAATATTATTTGAAGATGCGAAATCATTAAGATATTGGAACATGAATTTGACATGGTTATGGACACTACAGATTTTTTTGCTTGTTAAGCTTTTTCCCCAAACAAATTCTCTCATGCAAATCACTGAGGTATCCCTGGAATTTTAAAGGTATATGGCTCATCGTCTATACCGCTTAACTCTGACTACGGGGTCGCAAGGGGCTGGAGCCTATCTCAGGAAACTTAGGGCACAACAGGGTGCAAATCCATAGCAGGGCACACACACATAGACACACTCACACATGCATTTACACACTACTGACAATTTTGGAACATAATGGTATATATGTTAACAATAATTATTGGGCAGATTACAAAAAGCAATATTAGTGGATAATGTTTCATGGACACATAACATAAAGTGTGTCTAATTGTAGCATTTAAACAAATCCACTGTTGTTAGTAATTATAGGGAAAAATTCTTCATTTTGTACGGAATTCTTTAATTTGTACAACAGTTTTTACAGGTCATATGCTTTTAGAAGCTTATACTAATTTTAGTATTAACACTCATAAAGAAATATTAATAATTTGCATTTAAAATTATTATTGTTTGAAGTGACAGTATAACGCAAGAAAATGGCCATTTTTTCATCATCTCTCTAAAAAAAGCTAAAGTGAAATTTTTAGGGGAGCAAGTTTGATTACTTCCATGTTGCATAAACTTCAGAAGTGACTGCTTTGGCACACACATTTTCTGCATTATATGAATAACATAAAAAAAACAAAATCAGCACAGATACTGTGTTTTGGCTGTTTGCCTATTTGTTTCCTGCCTTAATCGACTTTCTGTTGCCCAGCTAATAGCTGTTTGCTGATTGTTTGAAACTGGTGTTGAGTATTACCTGGTCCCTTTTTTTTGTGGTCTGTTTTATTAATACATGGTGTATTGCCTCTTTGTGCCCAGTTTCCTTTTGTCTCTGGATCTATTTGGATCCCTACTGATACCCCCCTGTATCCCTAACAAGGAGGCTTCTCTTTTTTACACCATAAATAGACTGTAGAGATGTGTATACTATACACATAATAATTAACACATACTAGAATCAGAACTAGTGACATACTCTGTTTAAGAGCCCAATTTGTTGATCAGTAGACTTAGTTATACTCCAGTAATTCACAGTCCAATAACAAGGAAATTAGATGCTTAAAGTACTAAGAAAGTTAGAAGAAAGATTGCAGCAACATGAAGTGATATGATGGAATGTGACAGAGAATCTGGTCCCAAGTCTCCCATCAAAAACAAGAACTTAAGTAGACCTTAGCAAAAGATGTGGCCTAGTTTGAAAAGACAACCCACATGTAAATGGTTATGAAATTGATAGAAGAGGGGTGAGAAATAAAGTGGGCTTGTATATAACTTATATATAAATTAGAGAGCTGAATAAATTATAATTCAACTAATGAATAATTAATAAAAAGTAAATCAGAGAAAGAAAGAAGGAGGAGCAACACAGTGGTTTTCTGGTATATAAACCCATGCTGGAAAAGAGAACTTAGCTTCCTTCTCTAAGTGTGCCTAGTATTTATGTTTGAAATTTTGCCGCAAAATTTGCCATGACAGATCTCCTAATTACAGACTGATTATGAGATCATATTTCCACTAGTAAAATATTAAACACATCATTCAAATATGTATAAATGTCTTGGGGTTTTTGTGTTTGCATTTTATTTTTGATTCACAAAAGCTGTTTTGGATAAAGGGTAAATCCAAAAATTCTAATCAACAACATATACAACAAGTTACTGTAATATTTTAAACAGATCAGTGGAGACTGGCAGCATTATGCACACTCAACACTGGCATATGTGCTATTATTAATATAAACGTACTTGTATCTAATCAAATAGGATTTTCAATTACTGGCACAAAGTTCTGTGAATTGCAAATATGAAATCATCCATGAAAGCCAGACTTTATGCTGTAAATTTTTCATAGGATATAGGACAGCCTGGCATACTGTATATACATCATTACATAGTCAAGTATTGTATTGTGCTGAATCTTTATTTACATCGAGACTGGGCTAGTTTACAATTTGATTAATTCAAATTGCTACCACATTTTGTATGTGGTCTTAGGAGGCATTATACTAACAAGAAAAATCTGCAGTATACACATGTTGAGGGATGGTATGATAAGAACTAATTTTGTTTAGGTGTGAAAAGCAGCAGCGTGCTTTAGGTCTTTGATTTCTTAAGGACTCAATCCTCAGTCCTGGTGCCTGGTCTTTTAATTTCCTCTTGGGAAAATGGCTAATTTCCTCCTTAAAACTGATCTAATCATGCTGAAATGAGCTCAGGGCTTCTGGGTAAGTAAAAAGGACCCCAACTGAACAACAGGAGTGGGCTTGATAAAATCAGCAATATGGCTGTGGTGCCAGCAGGAGAAATAAATCATCTGTTGGCTGTTTCATAACATAATGGGAAAAGTAACCTATACATACAGAATACTTTTTCATTCAGTTTGATTGTCTCTGTGTTAGTGTTTCATTTTATATTCTAACTTCGAATTAAATCAATCAAATAATCAACCAGGGAAATCACTTACAATAATATGCAACTGAATACAATGCCAGGCCAAAAAAAAAAAAAAAAAAGTCCTCACCTGGAGCCTTGCATTGGGCAATTACTGGAGTAGTTAATATGATTCAGCTGACAAGAAGTTACTTAACCCTAACCGATGCAGTGAGTAGCTTCTCATTTCTTAAACAATCACATTAGAAGACATATCATGTTGTCGTGGCAAAGATGTCGTTTTTCAGAAGAGTCAGATTATTGTCCTGTATTAAACAAAGAAAACAACTAAGGTGATTGCCGAAACGAATAAAATTAAGTTGAACTGTAAAACACATTATTAAAACTCGAAAGATAGTGGTTATACCATCATCTTCAAGGAAGAAATGTGGTCAGAAAAACATCCTGAATGAGTATGATGGGAGATCTCATAAACGCTTGACAAAGTGATGCGTAGTGCCTACCGTGCAAGTCCTTGGGGGCAGTCCTATGATCTGTGGTTGCTTCTGTTGGTCAGGTTTAGGTTCTGTATATTAGTATAGTACTAGTATATTCAGGTAGTCTAGCTGACTACCTGAATATACTAAATGACATTGTTTTTTTTCTTCCCTGATGGCTCAGGCATATTCCAAGATGATGGTTCTAGGATTCATCAGACTTAAATTTTGAAAGAGTGGTTCAGGAAAGTTGAGACATAATTTTCACACATCATTTTGGCCATCACAGAGTCCAGACCTTAACCCTGTTGAGATTCTTTGGGATGTACTGGAGAAGACATTACGCACGTCTGACTCTCCTCTCAACAATACAAGATCTTGGAGAGAAATGAATGCGACTCTGGTAGGAAATAAATGTTGACACATTGTATAAACTTATCGTAACAATGCCACTACCACAATTAAAGCGAAAGGCGGTCCAACAAAATATTTGAGATGTGTTTTTTTTTTTTTGGTCAACTTCACTTTTTCACTCACTTGAAAAACAATCAACTTTTTAGTTATATAGCACCATCTCAGCCTTGCACCTCCAGGGTCTGGGTTTGATTCCTGCTTTAGGACCCTGTACACAGGATATAGCAGGATATAGAGATGATGAGTGAGCACCATCTTGTCTAAAATTTAGCTTTTAGATGAAAACAACATAAAGACAATGAGCAAAAACCACATGGTGCATCACATAAACCACAGTTAAACTACAGCACCTGGCTGCTCTGAGGAGACTCTGAAACAAAATGGAGAACAAACATACAGAGGAATGTTTAGGCAGTGTGCTCTACTTACTAATTCTGTCCATAAGACCAGAAACAAAAGCTTTCCAAATTTATTTGAGATATATTCATGGGCAAGATCGGCTCACTATTGTAAAACAATTTTAAAAATGTACAAAAAGTGACTAATGGATAACACTATAAACACGTTTTTTGTTCTTGCGTGTTATTTTCAAATAAAATGCCTATTAATTCCCTCAAACTATGCGTTTGTGACCAGGGCATTGGTGCTTTGAAATTTAGCTATTTTCATTGAAAGAAAATTGCAAAGTTGTGTCTTTTTGTTCACATAAAGTCAGAAAAAAAAAATCATATGAATAGAAATATCTCATCTTACTTATCCTAAGGGTGAAAAAATATGTGAATCATATTTTGAGAGATATTTATATATTGTGATATTATATATTAGGCATAATAAAACAAAGCAGCCCCCAAATGCAGTCTGCCATCACAGTACTGTATGTTCTTGTTATATTGTCTTTGGTAACAGCATTAAGAATATCCTGGTGGAACGGCTCACCTTGCTTACATATCCTCCCATGTTCTTATTAAATTTTTCAAGATGAAAATGACAGATATGAGAGACATCCTGGAGCCCATTGTGCTTTATCCTTCACCAGTGACTCAACCAGATCCACACAGTTTTAAGCCTTGTGATTGCCCAGAAAGCCAAAAACCACCGCAACAAAGCGGGTCAAAATCTTTCTCTATCTTTTGAGATTCTTGGGGAATTCCTTGCACTTTTCTTTATCTGTGGTCTTGCAAAGATTTTGATTTGGGCAGCTTAGGAAAAATTTCTTGAAAGTAATCGAAAGTATTGATTCCTAATCTTTATTTGTGACAAATTGTTTAATAATACTTAATTTGATGTGGAGTGGCTGTACCAGCACCTTTTTGGGGGTCCCCCATGAGTTTTACTTGACGTTGTGCCTCACCACAGTGAACTCGGACTGAAGTGGCCAGTCCTACCTTTAGTAATGCGCCTCGGTGCCCCTGCTGTCCCAGAGACAAAGATAAGCGAGAATATTGGTAAAACCTTCATGATGTCCCAGCTGGCATGCCACTATTTTGAAGTGTCAAATGACCTTCTGAACTTTTTTCTTGTACTTCCAGCTAAGCAATGTATTGATGCTGTTGGAATCCTGGAAGTCCGGAAAAAAACCTACATATTCTAAAATTCCCTTTTTTTTAATACTGGAATCAGAATAAAAAGAGAAAATAAAATAAAATTACATACTTTTGTAGTATGTGCAAATAGGAAATTACTACACAGAAACAATACATTTATAAATTAATTAAGTAAAAAAAAAAGTCCCCCCCAAAAACGTCCCAGCCGAAAAATGATATGCACCCACCAGTTATCTTTATACTAATAGACATTCCATAACTGTGTAACTAGTTAAAAATCTCAAGAGTTTTGAGACAAAATAATTGCATATTTACTGAGCTGACACTAAAATTTAAATGTTGATGCTTACACATGTGCTCACATTTTATCCAATGTTTCCAACCATTTCATGATTTTATCTCTGTACATTTAAAGAAGCAAGCAATCTGTCCTTATATTATATTAATGGCATGTCTTATTTTTATACTTGTACTGTATGTATGTGTGTTTAAAAACTGAACTTCAGTAAAACTCCATTCAGGTTGCACTCTTTAATATACAGTATACCATGTCACCATGATAAATTATGCCTATTAATCTGTTACTTTACTTAAGTAATTTTTTGTGTGATCTGTAATTTACTTGAGTATTTTCCTAATGTGATACTTTTTACTCCTGCTCACTACATTATTTGATGAAAAACCTGTACCTTTACTCACTCACTCATACCACTTTATCCTGTAAACAGGGTCGCCGGGGGCCTGGATCCTCTGCCTGGACGGGGTGCCAATCCATCGCAGCACACACACATATACTCACACACCCATGCTCATTCACATACTACAGGCAATTTTGGAATGCCAATTAGCTTAATCTGCATGTCTTTGGACTGTGGGAGGAAACTGGAGTACCCGGAGGAAACCCA
>JAOVVA010000002.1:7587705-7597864 GCA_028565275.1 Leiocassis micropogon | reverse complement strand
GTACATTATGAAAGTGCAGATTGCTTAGCGCACCATACTGATTAACGGTAACCTGGGCAACAGGTACCACCCACGTCTCTTCTGGCTTCTTTTTCAAGCCTTTTGAGTGGGTGCGCTTGTCAAGGTAAGGTAAGATAATAAGCAATCTAACTCTTACATGTTTGGTTTGTGTTTCACACCAATAGCAACATCAATTCTTTTATATAACAAGCCCATGATTATAATGTTATGGAACATGTTTTAACCTTAATGGATTTTGTATGCTTGTAGTATGCCCATGTTTCATTACAGTATATAGACAACTTGCATTATACAGGGTAGCAATGGTACCAACTAGCTAGCAAAACTACCAAAATAATAAAAGAGCTAACCAATGCTGTCCGCCATTTGTTTAATTCTTACAAAATCAATTCAGACAAAAATGTCTGACTGTATAATGTTTATCAATAGAACAATAACATTTTACGTCTTCTTTTACAATCCTGTTGTTTAACGTTGATGTGTGTAATTACATTTGATCAAACTTTGACTTCACCATCATATTCTATAGACACATAGACATAATCTTAATTGATAAAATTAAACATGTTTTTGTGGAAACAGTAGTGGAACATAAATGGTGTGGATGGAACAGGTCACTTAATCGACAATGATATGCTCTAGACATATTGTTTGAGAGAATTTTGGCTTGGGTGCCAGCTTATCAGAGTTCACATAACAGTGTGCTGACTTAATGTTTTAGGTCAAATACAAGGACATCCCCAAACACTGAAAAATGGTAACTTTGTCTAAAAGTAAAGGAGGTGCAACAGAAGTGAAAAGCCACCGATACATCAGTAGTGTGTTGTAATGTGTCAGGTTTGATAAACAAGGTCCTGAGAAATGAATGTTACCTCATGCGCAAGCAGCGAAAGTTGTATTGGATGTGTTTCAGCTGCTAAGGAAATTGATTAAGAAATGCTTGTTTTCTCTATTGTGATCCATTTTCCATGTGGGTGCTTCTTATTAGCAGATACATATTGCACTGAAAATACTATTGGCAACGTTTGATTGAGGATGTTGAGAAGATGAAAGACAACAGCTACTCTGACCTCAAAGTGTGAACACAATGTCAGAAAGTGTTTAATAGATGGATAGGGAGTCAGGAAAAGAAACAGATGCTATGGGCACTCTGCCATCTCAGTACAAGCTGGGGCCATAAACACACAGCATTTTGCACATTGTTTAAGGCAGAGTATTTCTTCTTGACTCCTGTTGACTAAACGGAGCATAGAGTGAGATGGGATTTGCACTGATCTCAGATTATCATTTACAGACTGATCTTACAGTGGAGGACTTATAGTATCTGGCTTTACCTTTAGAAGAAGCCTCGTCATCAACGAGAGCCCAGTGGAGAGAGTGAACAGCTTCAAATACCTCGGTGTTCACATCACACAGGACCAGTCATGGTCCTGTCACATCAACACCGTGGTGAAAAAGGCCCGACAGCGTCTCTACCACCTCAGGCCCTTGAGAGACTTCAGACTGCCCTCCAAGGTGCTCAGGAACTCCTGCACCTTAGAAAGCATCCATAGAGAGAAACATCTCAACCTGGTTCGGGAACAGCACTATACAGGACAGGACACCTCTACAGAGGGTGGTGCGTTCAGCTGAGCGCATCATCCGCACCGAGCTCCCTGACCTGCACTCGATCTACTGCAAGCAGTGCTGGACCAAGCCAGGAAGATCGTGAAGGACCTCAGATACACCAGCAATGGACTGTTCTCTCTGTTGCGGTTAGGAAAGTGTTTCTGCTCCCTGAAGGCCAACACAGAGAGACTGAGGAGGAGCTTCTTCTTCTCTCAACCAGATCACTACATAGGACTAAATCATCTCTGCATTTTTGCACATTGCGCAATGCACAGTTATGGACACTATACAGGACTAATCATCTCTGCATTATTATGTAATGGACAATCATGGACAAAGCTCATTTGCACATTCATGTACATTTGCACCTTTGCACATTGCAGATTATGGACATTTATGGACCATGGACATCTACACATTTGTACATTTCCTGGACATTTCCATTTATTTCCATTTAAATTCATCTTTATATATTTTTTTCATCGTATAGATAATTTTTTAAATATTTCTTATATATTTTTTGAAATATTTTTTATATTTTGTTCTATTTATTTCTTCTTAATTGTTTTTACATTTTTAAGGTCACGGGTGGTCGTTTAAGCATTTCACTGCATATCGTACTGTGTCACTTTTAGAAAAGTCAAATACATCATTTTGAGAATGAAAGTTTTCTGGGACTGTAAGCTAAATTGTAATTATTAATTTTCCATGGCTTTCGCTCAGCACACTCATGTTATTCACCCATCGGAATTATGAGGTAGTCACCTGTGTGTGCCTTGTGAAGAATTAATCTGTGACGTTTTCCATGAGCTTTAGACCAACCAGTTGTCCTGTGCAGAGGAAGGGTGATACAGAGTCAAGAGCTACCTCTGCTGCAGAGGGTAAGTTTATTAGAATGACCAGCCTCAGAAACCACAGATTTACAGCACTTCAGATTAGAGGCCACATAAATGTTTCTTGAGTTCAAGTGGCAGACATATTTCCAATGTTCAGAAGAGAGTTTGTGAATGGTTGAAACCAGTTCTTTCTCCGGAAAAACAACAAGCAGCATGGACTTGCTCTGGCCAAGTAACACAAGGAATGGACATTAGTGGAAAACTGACCTTCGGGTCCAGATTTCAAATTTCACAAGCCATATTAGAGATTTTTGGTTCTAACTGTTGTGCCTTTGATAGACTTGTGATAGACTCCTGTTTGAGGGTGGACAAACAGGAGGTATGATTGTGTGGGTGTGCTCTGCTTGGTGACTTAGTCAAAACTGAGGGTATAAAATTTTGCAGCAGCATGCCATACCATCTGGTTTGCTCTTAGTGGGACCCTAGTTTTTTTCTACCAGGACAATGACCACAACCACACCTCAAGGTTATGTAAGAGCTAGTTGTCCAAAAAGTAGAGTGATGGAGTTCTGCATCTAATGACCTGTTTTTCCTTCACTGGAGAGTGAAGGAGCCAACAAGTACTCAGCACCTCTGGGAACTTCTTTAAGATTGTTGGAAAACCATTCCATGACTAACTCATGAGGCTGAGTAGGAGAATGCCAAGAGAGTGCAACGCTAGCATCAAAACAAATGATCAAAAACATTTTTTTGACTACATAATTCCATATTTTCTCAAGCATAATTTCAGTGTATTCAGTGTTAATTTACCATGTTGAAAACAATAATAATAAAAAAAAAACATTGAATAAGAATGTGTCCAATTTGTTTTGACTGGTACTGGATATAAACAAGCCTATTTAATTTAGAATTTTAGAACTTTTTTAATTTTAAGACCAAACACACACTCATTTGTCAATTTAATAGGACATTCACACATTCATATGTACATGCACATTCATGCAGCTATCCAATTAACCAATCAGGTAATATTCACATTATTGGGCAAATGTAATTCAAAGATACCCACACAATGTCCAAAACATTGCAATTTAATAGTTGAGTAGCCCTTAAAGCTCAGAGCATTTTAGCCATTATTTATTTTTTCTTCTGTATTTCTAATAAACATATTTAGGGCTCAGAATTGTACAGTACAGAGTGACATATCCTTTTCCCCCACACTAAATATACAATATGGTGAACTTAATTTTATTTCATTTTAACTGACTACCCAAACATAACTGAGCAAAAAATTGAAAATGAGTCACATAGGCAAAGAAACAGCACAGATACACACGGTCACATGTTTTTATTGTTATTTTTGGTGGTTTCTTTGACAAAAGAATAATAATAATAAGCTCATTTTGAGAGTTCTACATTTTTGAGACTTAATTTCCATATTCTGGTAGTAGTAAAACTGTATGATTGTTATAAAAGCCATGATAACTTTTGTTCTACCTGACATTTCCAAAAACACTAATACACAGTTTGAAGTCTGAAGCCTCCCCATTAACACACAAGCGCAAGGTTTCCATATAAGCATATGTCATTTTTTAAAATAATGTGTAGCATATATCTGTTCTGCTTGAGCTTTAAGGGTCGCCACAATTAAAACAACTTTACCTGTTTAAATTATAATATTCTAGAAATGTGCTAAACTGTTTTTTTTTTTGGTAATGGTTGTAATAATAGTACAGTATGTTATTCGGGCACTGCTTTCACAACATGACAATAAGCCTTATACATAGCTGAGTAAAATTTTGTAATGTAAACACCAAAGAGACACTCAACTACCCTTCCTACAATACCACATGCACTAATCAACATTCTTTAGTTAGTAGTAATTCTTCAGTGTATGCTTGTCAACAAAAATATAGTTATTGTCGTTACTGTTGTGTCATGGTGGTGCTAACAGTCTGTAGGATGTTCCCTTAGTCCCACAGTGTATATTTATCTTTGTAATTTTTTTCACTTTACTAAATAAATATATCCGCCTTCACCTCCCATTTTTGACACATTTGCACAGACTTAATAGATGAATACTTGCATAATGATTAAAACAGAGGCATGCATTAGTTATGTGTGATTCTGACCTTGGACTTTGACTAAACTTATTTTTCTTCTTTCATTTTGGACACTGGAGGACACGGTACATTAATCATTGCTTATCTTGAGAAACAAAGTTAGGATAAAATTATAAACACCACTGAATTCAAATAAGAAGTATGTGTAGCAGATGAAGACTTGGTTAGTTTACCCTTCAAACAGTGAGGAGGGTAAGGCATGGTGGTGGTAGCATCATATTTAGAGTATGTAAAAATGCCAGAAACTCCAAAAAGAATGCCACAAAAAACTTGACAGACAATTCCTTGTTGAAACCAAACTTCAAAATTCAAAATTCAGAACCCATTTTCCTTACCTAATATTGTTAGCAAGGCTATCCCTTGCAAAGTAACTGTACGTATACTGTTGATTTCCCAATGATCTATAAGTTTTTTCTAATATTCTACCTTATACTGTCTATGCAATATAACAAGTTTGCACATTATGCAATTTTTGTGAATGCAGCAGCAGGTTACTTCAGTTTAAAAGGCCTGACTTGCATTTCCGTTCCTGGCTCACTGACTTGGCAGAAGAGAGCCAAGGGAAGTGGAGGACTCTGTATCTGTAATCTGTATTCACTTTGATTAATTATCAACAGTCTGCTGGCTGCAGGCTCTTCTGGAGACTTGTGCAAGATCAGAACACACTAGCTCATATCCTGTGACTGCAAAGTTTTCCTGACTGCAGCATGGACACAGCACACACATTACGCTTTATGTCTCCCTGAGAGAACAGTGAAGGAGCATTGCAAATGGCAAATGTCACATAAAAGATTCCATGTTGTGAAACAAAGCAGACAGTTTGTGTATGGCAGTTTTAAATAAAGCAGGAAAACAGTGAAAGGAAACTCAATGACTGTAGAGTAAACAATTTTGGGGAAAATGTATTTATTCACTTGTTATTTAATCAGCAGATAATATTAGGAGGGGAATATAAAGGAGGGGAATGTGTTTAGTTCATATATCAATGCATGTTAATAACAGACAGGAAAAAAGACAAAAAAGGGAGTTCTTGCTGTAGATCTAATAGTATATTATTTCATAGTTAATAGTGTAGGTGGTGTAACTGCTATTCAAAAACACATAATCAGAATTAGGTCCCACCATTCCATATTTTGGTGATTTCTTTTTCACTCATAGGTACCTGAATAAACATATCAGTTCTAATAGTTTTGCTACAGTAGGTACTGTACGTCACCAAACTTTGCTGGACTCACCCTTTGCAGCTCTAAGGTCTGGATTTGGGGAACTGAGATATTCAGGATAATGGAGTACTATAAAATTATTTTGCAATTTCTTTTCATTATTATGCATCTGACCAGCATGACCCATATCCAGAATATTTAGAAAAAGTGACATTCTAATTTTGACTTTTGTCAGTTTTAGGAAAACATAATAAAATGATGCAGCTTGTTTTGGTCTGATTTCTATAAAGGTAACATACATAAAGTTTTGATTTTAAAAAGCAGCACTTGAGACTTTAGAAAAAAAAAATCAGGATGTTCCTGCTACGGAATAATTACTGTAATTATGTGTTTTGTTGTATTTAATTCTTCATGATAAAAGGAAGCAAATTTAACTGAAGAGAAATTGACTCTGCTCTAACACTCACTCTCCAAATTTTTATTTTAATTTTTCTTTTTTTTTTTTTTTTTTTTTTTTAGAAAACCTCAGAAACACTTTGGCTGTTTATACTTTGCTTCCTGATATGTGACCTGAACAATCAACATGCACTGATTTGAGCCATGAGAAATGATTTGGGAACACGTTACATCACTGTTAAATATCACTTATCTTGTGTACTGCAAGCACATGAAGTGGAAAAGATAGAGAATATGAAGTTAATTAAGTGACAGTGATGTAACCAGCCTACTAAATTTTATTATAAGCATATGTCTTGGATCTCAGTGGACAGGATCATGGATCTCTCTCTCTCTCTCTCTCTCTCTCTCTGTATTTTGTTCCTAAAACTTTGCGAAATGTGGTTGACGAGATGTGTAAATGATATCGTGGTCTCCTTAGGGAGATTATGTCTTATAGTGGAGCTTACACAGACATAATCTTATAATTGAATAGTTAAAAAAAAAAATTGTATTCCAAAAGCCCTTGATATACATATGTCAACTAGCCTGTATTCTATTAACAGATAATATGTAACAATGAAAGACTCAGAACAAAAGTTAAAAGACATTAGCTTGATTTATAGATAGATGTAAAGTAATAAAACAGAAACCCGATATCAAACAATACAAGAAATGACCACATGAGCCTGGGCATTCAGAGTGGTATTGGTGGGATTCTGCCTTCTGAAGATCCTCATCTGGAACTTATGCTAAAAATATGTCAACTGTTAGAGTCAGTGGTGGGTTTAAAAAAAAAAAAAAAGCTTCTTGCCGGGATACTGAAAATACAGTCCTGACAATATTGAGAGCAGCAATAATGAGGTAGAAAAGATGCTGACATGCCATCTTCACCAGGGTGGTAGCTCTTAAAGCTTAAAGGATTTTAGCCATTATTTCTTTAGTTGTTTTTTTTTTTTTTTATAAACATATATAGAGTTCGGGATTGTGCAGTACAGAGTGACATATCCTTTTTTTCAGCACAACCTAGGCAATATGATGAACTGAAAAAAAGGTCACATTGGCAAAGAAATAGCACAGCTACACATAATAATGTATTTTTATTGTTATTTTTCGGTTGTTTCTATGACCCCAATTTTTTTTTATTAATATGCTCAATTTGAGAGTTCCCATAATTCGGTAGTGGTAAAATTCACGTTATAAAAGTAATGATAGAACTTTTGTTCTACTTGACATACCCGAAAACCCAAATGTACATATATGTGCTTGACTGTCATTGAGTGATAAAACCATGACCAGTCCTGAGTTAATTAAACACCAAGGTACTGGAAACTGTTTACTTTCCACAGGGAAGCCACCACTGATGTTAAGCAAGTGGCAACCCATCTATTTTGAACCTATAATTCTTGTTCAAATATACTTTGATCATAATATTCTTTAATAATTTAAAATAATACTAATCTGCTGATCTGTTTGTGACAATCAATAATGACTTTGGTGATGTCCTTAATTCTCCATACTGCTAGTGTGAGACCACACACTCACCACATGACCAAAAAATGTCATCCAAGTTCATTGCTTCATACGCAACAAATTATGTCTCCTGCAGCTATAAAGCACACACTCATAGTAAACTAAAAGTAGAATGCGGCATAACCCTGGAGCCAGTCGTGACCTCTAAGCTGTTAAAATGTATTTGCTGTTAAACTGTACAGAGCTTGAAGTCTTTGGAAATTGTCAATCGGTTTTATTCCTTCACTCATGAGGAATTTCATCACAACTCCCAGTTTGAGTGAAATGCCCCTTGTGCATTGCAAGGTAGGCAAGACAGAAAAAATGAACTAGCATATCTCTTTTGGACAAATTAATAGTAGAAATTAAAAAGACAGTCCTTATGACATGGTGGTTTTGCAACATAAATTTTTAAGATAGATCTTGTCCAAAAAAAGTATTTTGATTTATGCATTTTTATAGTAAAAAATAACACGATTTGTTATCATTTGTATTTATGGTTTTAATCATTTCCCCCCATTTTACAGTTTCAAAATGACTCTATTTAACAGTAACAGTATTCCACTTTAAATTACACAGGCACCATGTTCATGTTCACATTCACGGTCAACTGAATACTAATCATGTACACTTGTTCCTTATCACCAAAGCACTTACTTAAGCTCACCCTGAACACTGACACATTGCCAAGTATTAGCTCAATGTTGCTACTTGACTTCACTCAGGTTTTTATATCTTTGTTAATGATGTCTTTATATCTTTGTTATATCTAATGTTAATTTGGTCTTTGTCTGTTTTTGATTTTGCCTTTTGGTTACTGTTTCTACTGTTGTTTGCTTATTGCCAGACCCTGCCTTCTGCCTTCAACCTGGTCTGCTGTTTTTAGATTTGCTTGAACTTTTTTAAAATTACAATTTTTTTTTAAATAAACTGCAACTGCATTCACCCTATAATTTCTGCTTTATAAGGAATAAAATATTAAATAAAAAAATAATTAAAAAAATAGCAGAATAAAAATTTTACGAGAAGGCAGTTTGCACAGTATAAACCATTCTTCACAAGAAAAAGGAAGTGCAAGAAACTGGACATAGTGTCTGCTATTAATGTTGCTTTCATTACTGTTTTATTTATTTATTTATTTATTTATTTTTTCCCTATTTTCTCCCTGGTTTAATCATGTACAATTTCTGCTGGTCTTGTTAAGTCCCCACAGCCCTGGAGCAACTTTGAGAAACTTTGAATCCTTTTTTCCAGTAATAAATTTATCCAGCGACTATAATCTGATCGGAAATTGTGAAGGAGATGAATGGAATACTGTATGGCCTTCAGTACCACATTCAGGACATTATGAGTATTGCGTGTTGACTTACTGTATAGGCTATTCTTAGCACCTGCAATGTTCCAGAATTTTGTAAATGACTTACTAAGAGCAATGTTGGGAAAATACATCATAGCTTGGAAATAATGCATTCACCTGGGCTAGTGTCAATTTTGTTTTAAAGGAAATTTCTTTCTTGCCAGGAGGGCATACGGATGGGCCAAGAGAAGGTATTGGCTGTCAGAAACTGGCCCACTTCAATAACCATAAAATAGTATTTTATGGTTATTAGGATTTTCTGATTACTGTAGAAGGTTTATTAGAAACTTTAGCCGAATTGTAGCACCACTCACAAACCTTATGAAAGGAAACCCCAGCAGCTCAAAAAGCCATTTTTAAATAGAAGCAATAATTAAAAAAGATTTAGTGTCAAGCTTGGTGAGAAACTGGGAACTACTCACCCTTAAGCTGGCACCTGAGGAGTGGCGTCATTGGCTTGAGGGAGCAGCACATGTAAAAGAGACTCATGAACACACCCTTGTTGCTTCGTTACAGATCCTTTGAACTTGCATGACTTTCTGGATCTTATTGCAGTTTCTTTTTTTTTCCCCTTTTTTTTCTAGTTTAGCCTGTTTATGCCCAGTTTATGCCATTCACACATCGCCCCCGTCTGTTTTCAGATTTTAATATTGGATTACCCTTGTCTGTTTGGATACGGTAACAAGCAGTATTGTTTTAATTAAATTAGCTCCACAGTCTCTGCATGTTCTGAGACCCAGTTCATAACAATTAATTACAATATTGTCTGCTTTTCTTTTGCAGCTCAGGTTTGAAGTTTTTAACTCACTGCTCAGTTTTTAATTTGTATTTCTGACACAAATATCCCACATAAGTACCTGCTGCTTCCTCGTTTGTATGCTACATTTGGGTGGTTGTTACAGTATTGCATCCTCATTGGCCAGCTCCTTTTTAGCTTCTCTAGACAAATGATGGAGCAGTTCTTTTTTCTGGATAAAAAGCACTATAATATAATTATAATATAGTACTATGTTCTACTACTATAATTGGCAAGAGTTTAGGAGTGATAGTAGGGACTTTGAATGTTGGGACCATGACAGGGAAGGGAAGAGAGTTGGTTGATAT
>JAOVVA010000002.1:7537680-7570216 GCA_028565275.1 Leiocassis micropogon | reverse complement strand
CCAGAACCATCTTCTAGGTAGAGAGAATCATCCCCAGACACCAGACGCATCCCAAAGAGACACACGGGGCATCCATGCGATGAGATCTCCAACCAGAGGCGGGGCACCAGGATGGGATACATGGTGCAACCATGTATACAGGATAAAGCACTATAGACAATGAGTGAGTGATAAATTTAGGGCCTGCTCCAACCAAGGTCTTTTGGGCTGTGTGACTCTGAAGATAAAATAGCCCTTGAAACAGTTTCCTCTTATAGGTTTCATCTGGTGAACTTCACAATGTGTCATGTGTAAAGCTGAGATAATTAAGGTCACGCTTTTGCAAGACCGGAAAATGTCCATGTACTGTAAAAATTTGGTATTATACTAATACCAAAACCAGTAACCAATCATTTCTTTATTTATTTGTATTTGTATTATGGAGGACCCGAAACCAGTCTCAGAAAAATTTCGGTCTTTATATCTGTATGTCTGTATATCTGTATGTCTGCCCATTGATTTTGTCACAGCCTCATGCAAAACTGTCTGGACAGAATTTAATGAAACTTTGGCAGCCATTCTGTATTTTGCCTGAAGCTGAAAGTGCTCCATGAATGAAATTAAAATGTTGAGTGGAAGGGACGCTTTGAGCAGTTTGGTGCCAGACTTAGTTTTTCTGGACAAATATAATGCTATTTAACCCCAAGTTCAGCTTGGCTATACGTGTCACTCAACAGAGCCAAACAACACGAACGTTCATCGTGAGTACACAGAAAAGGCAAGTTTCATTTAAATGTTCTATTTGCACTGAATTATCTGGGGGCTTCGTGTGATTTAGAAATTACCCCCACATCTAAACTTTGTGTGGCGCATTTGTATATGAAGCCTGAGATTTTACTAACTTATCTCCCGGAAGACGGATGAAAAGGTGCACAGAAAACTTGAATATGATATACGACCCCATCAAATCCAGGACAAATCACAGACATGCTGATTTGCACAAGACTGATATTATCAGAGGACCTTATGGTTTGACGAAATATGGTACTGTACTGTAGGTTATTTGTGGGGGAGCTTTTACTGTACAAATTACAGACTAAATTACATTAAGATCACAGACAACCCCTGCAATTAAGTCACACGAGGTACCCTGGGAATAGGGCTAAATATAAATTTTTTTTGCTCGTCTTGCAAAATGCCTACAGACTAAGTTACTCGCAATACAAGGTTCCACTGTATTTTTTATAGATAATTTCTTTCTATAAATTTGCTTTGATATACGAGTGTTTTGATATACAAATGCTTTGATATACAAGTATGCTTTCGGAACGAATTATTCAAGATTCCACTATATTTGTTTTTATCCGCTATGGTGGTGAATTTACCACCATAGCGGAACTTAGGATTAGGGCAAATACAACCTCATACAAACAAAAACATATACTGTAATGTTTCTCACCTTTTTCTTACATTTACTGTATTTAACAAATATGTTAATAATAAATTATAATAAATAACAAAAAAAAACACGGGCAATATGTCAATCTTTCTGTAGCTTGTAGATCCACTTTTAGCAGCAATAACTTGAAGTAATCGTTTCCTGTAAGACTATCAATTGCTCACATTATTGTGGAGGAATTCTAATTTATATTATATATGGAGGACGACTTATTTTGAGTAACAGATGAAAATAACATAACAAAACAAAATATCTTTGTCACTTTGCCATTCCTGAAACTTTTAAATTATCAGCAGATAATTTAGCTACTTTGAAGCATATATTTTTTAAAACATGCATTTTTCCAGCTAATACATTGATAATTAAAAAAAAGTGTAGAAATTGGTTTAATAGTCTTTTATTTCTTTCGTACTGCTAATAAATGTTACATACACTTGTTTCTATTTACACTGTTTTGACCCATTTGTTTTGCAGTGTACTCAAGATTAAAGGATAGCTTTGCCTTCACAGTCTCAGCAGGAAACAGAGATGCTGCTGTGTTCTTTGGTTTATTCAGGTGCGATGTGCACACCAATGAAACCGGAACTTTTAAATGTCTCTATAGTAACGCTGTTTACGTGTGTGCAGTGGCCACTGCAGACTGCAATTCCTCCTGTGCTTAAACCATCTTCGTAATGTCCTCATAAAGCAACTTGAAGTGGAGCTGCCATGCTTTTTGTTGGACATGTTAAAGGGAGACGCAGGATGAACTTACAGTAATAAGAACATGGTAATGACGGTACTGAACAGTTAACGATGTAATTAACACTTCTTAGGGACTTCATTGACGTTTTACAAGGATGGTGTGGACGGGTTGGTGTTCTGACTAAGTTTTCATATTATTTTCTTGTAGTGATTAATTCAATTCTTGTAGATGTGACTTTTCTTCTGATCATTACATAAAAGGTTCTGGTGGATAAGTAGATGGCTAGAGCAGTGTAAAAAATAAGAATTTCTTAATTTTATCTAGCACTTTCTGTCATCCATAGGCTATCGATAAGACCCCACCAACTATGAAAGTGTCAAGTGAGAAATATCTTATACTTGATAACTTTCAATAGAAATTGATTAAAAGAAAATCATTGAAATATCATAAAATTCTGCTTAACCTAGACTTCTTGCTGTTTGTTTTACGGTCCGTCTGTAATAAAATGTCTCAAGAAAGCTCTGGCTCCGGCACTTAGTTTGCTTTTTTCTTTTTGACCATGTAATAAAGTTACAACGTAGGTGATCCATCCATCATTATGTGACTGTGAGTTTAAACAAAAGGGAATCTGAAATGCTTGAGTAGATAAAAGGATATAGATGAGTACATTAATTCATTCATCTTCTACTGTATATCACTTATCTATACTATACCATGGGGTCACGGGAGGCCTGGAGCCTATTCCAGGAGACTAATTTGGATTTTAAACAAATGCAATAAAATATCACAATAACACAATTTAGAATCCTTCTCAACATAATTTGTAAAAAAAAAAAAAAATTTAACCGGTAACTTACCACTGGCTGATAGTGGAGCGTGCCATCAGTATCATAAGTGATATTGCAGCATGACACTATTGGAGTTCTTTGCTACTTTTCTTAGTTTATTGCTGGATTGCTGCTTTGTGTTTTAAGTGCATAATGCCACCTAGTGTATACATGTCCTGCACTTTTGTTTTAATGCTGCATTTATGATTATTTTATATTTTAATGCAATTTTCCACTTGGGATGCTTTGTTAGAGGTAATTTGCAAGTTATAATCAAGTAATTGTCCACCCAAGTGGAAAAAAAAAACATGAATGCCTCCATTGTGTCAGAGCACATAAGTCTCATAAAAAGCTGCTCTAACTGCATTTTACAGTTATACAGTTTATTTTTTTTAAATTACTAAATCTATCTGTCTGTCTGTCTGTCTTTCTGTCCATCTCTCTACTGTACTACGTTTTCAACATCTATGTATCATTTTGGGCTGTATTTGCAGTAGAGCAATAACAGTAGACAATAGTAACGTTGGTGGTTGCCTCCTCAGAGCAGGAATGAGTGTAGTCAGTATAGATACCCTGTTCACAGAGTGTGCAGCCATGTTGATTTGACAGCCCTCGTAAAACTGGGAAGGAACTGATCATTGGGAAGATTACCCCAAGTTTACAAGTGGAACTTTCAAGTCTTTGAGGGTGTCTTTGAGGATTATTGCCAGTTGTAGGCAGCGAATTTTGCCTCCAAGACAAGATAATAACCTGGTGCAGTCAGTTAGTCAGTGAGTGAAAATGCCTCTTCTACGTAGGCCAGGCTAAAAACCAAAATAACACAGTGCCAACCTCCTGAGCCCCTCTGATTGCAGCTGAAACTGCTGGCTAAAATCAGCAGGCTGTTCAAATCATGTAGCATATCTAAAACCTTCTATTCATTGAAAGTGCCTTTATTTGCCCTTCATCCCTTGTCTGCTATTATTTATAATCCATAAATATTTAACCATCTTTTTCACTTTTTCAGAGCTTTTTAAAGCTCTTAAGTACCTCTAGGACTGATTATTATGAGGTATGATACTCAAGATGATAAACATTAGGGGTTTTCAATTTATTGCTTGTTCGTCTTTAACATAAGGATACTGGCCTTCTAATACCTTGATTATAATTTTTAAGCCAGTAGAATTGGGAAAGAATAATTGGTGTAAATAAACTGGATGGTGCAAGTGGAAGTTCTGCAACTGTCAAATCTAATATTTACTTTTTAAAAATTGTATGGTACTGTCCAGTGCCACTGAATTCTGTTAGGGGTTACTGAGCAAGTATGTTTTTCCAACCCTTCAAGCATGTGTCCAGCACTAAAAAAGTGTAGTGGTGCAGATTGGCTCTGTTGAGGATAACCTGTCCAAAAATGAATCAGAAAGTGAAAAGTCATTGGCAATGACTGAATATTCCAATTCGTTTTCACTTTTACTGAGTTGCACAAAATGATGAGATAATTTTCCAGAATGGATTGACTGACTTTTTCAAATTCACAAAGATCTATCATCTAGGGCTCCTATGACCTTTACAAGAATGCTCTCATTACCATGAATGTTAGCAGTGCAAGCTGGTATACTGTACGTGAAGTGCTTGCTGTTAGGCACTACACAATCTAATACTCCATAGTCATATACAAAATTTATCACATGGTGTGTCTTCCTGGTCTGCCCCAACAGGCCATACTTTATCAGTCCACAGACCAAACAGACTTATGTTTAAACTGTCTAGCTCAATTCTCGAAGCTATAAAATTGACACCCAAGACAAGCGAAAATGTGTCTGTACACAAATTGGTAACTAGTTTATTCCTTAAACTTTAAAATGTTACATAAGGCTTTACATAAGGAAGTATTTATTAATAGTGCTCATACATTTAAACATTGCAGATTATTTACATATAAGCCTATAGATGTATTTCTAAAGCAGAAGTTATGAGTAACATGTGGTCGTGGTTTGCAGTTCCTGTGTAGACATTAGTGTTAAATTTATTTATGGTCATTTTGAAAAATGTCACAGTATTGTTTTCTGCTCAATGTACAGAACATTTTAACCTAACCAATCATAATGAGGAAATTTTCATGGGATGTGGTGACACTAAAATTGTAATGATTATTGGAAGAATATGGCAAGCCTTCTGTAATGTTTGGTCAGGACACAATTCTTCACGGATTTCAAAGAAAGAAAAGAAATAGGGTTAAATGAGGAATCCTCATGAAACTATTTTAAGAATAAATAGTTTATATAGTATTATATACTGTATTATAGTTTTATATTATAGTTTATATAGTATAATATATTATAGTTAATATATTTTAATTAGGACTGCACAATCAAGTTATACTGACATAGTTACTTTTTGAAACATATGATAGTCTCATCTCACTGATTGTCTATATCACTTTATCCTGTTTCGAGGGGGGGGGGTGGGGGGAAGGGGCTGGAGCCTGGAGACCTAGGGCACAAGGCGGGGTACATCCTGGGCGGGGTGGGAATCTGTTGCAGGGCACACATATACTGTACACACACTCACTCACACACTACAGGCAATTTGGGAATGCCAGTCAGCCTAATCAGCATGTCTTTGGACTGTGGGAGGAAACCGGAGTGCCCGGAGAAAATCCTCCAAGCACGTGGGAGAACCTGCAAACTCCATGCACACAGACCCTGAGATGGGAATCCGGACCCTGAAGGTGCAAGGTGACAGTGCTAACCACTTCACCACTGTCCTCCCTAGTCCTGATCAATAATTATGTTTAATTGACTTACATTATGATACTAATTTTTATGCATTTTTTCTTATTAATCTTTATTTGGATCAAGTCATAGAGACGGCATAGCAAGGTTCCAAACTAAAGCCAGCAGTTCAATATAAGTTGGTTCAATATTCACATTTTATTGGTTGTTTGTTTAAAATTTAATTTACTCATATTTTACTGTACAATGTACATATGCTCATAATATTACATTACAACAACAACCAATCAAACATTTTAAAAACATTTGTTTGTGTTTACTGGAGTGTGTTTACCTTACTCTTTATTTATCCCAAGCTCTGCCAAGATGCCTTCAATGTTCTTGAAACTTGCCTTGGCTTATAAACAGGAACCCCTTTGTGCATGCTTGGCAAGCTCCTCGTTCCTAATAGCTGCCATTGTGACCTTCAAATTACAGTCGTAAACAACAGATTCTTGTTAACAACATTTCCAAATGTAAAGACAAAATGAGGTGTGTGATTAGTAATGGGTTAATTAAGAGATTAATTTGCATGTCCACCCATGGCTACAGTCCAGAGCCGATGTCAGAAGGAAATGTTTAGAATCGCAGTGTCCGACTTCCTCCATAATTAGTGTTTTAGGACAGAAACCAGTCTGCGATTCATTTTTCCTATTCGGTTTAATTTGTCTCCTGGTCAGAACCAACTTTATTATTTTTGCTGTTGTTTTTTCACCACTTAGAGACGGATTTTCTTTTCTTCTTTTAGTTGTATTTTTGTTCTGTAGTCCAGTGTGTGCATTAGAGGATAAAGTGTGATGGGTACTGGATTTGTGTAATAGTGCTGAAATAAGACCCAGGCTGAAGAAGCCAGATGCAGACACTAAGAGTTACATTAGTGGTTCGCGTGTGAGGAATGGGAAGAGGGGGAGGAAGGAGGAGATCCTTCTCGGGGAATGGTGAATGTCAGAGATAAATGGTTTTGAGGGTGAGAGATCTATCACAATTTAAGAGGTTAATTTAAGGCACACTCACTGTTTTGTTTGAATAGCAGAATGCATGATATTGTGTTTATTAAAAAAAAACTAATATTAGTGTTTAATAGGTGGTTTAAAAATATACTGCATTTAAAAAGGAGTGTGGTGGAACTTGCGCATTTTTGGGCAGTGTGAAAATTGAGTTGGTCTGGGGCCTAGGTGGAAGGGGCATATAGGAGAAAGACCATCTTTCAGGTGAAGTCGTGTACAGTATATGAACATGGGTACTTGGAAGGTGCCTTTCAATATGAACTGTATCTTCACCCATATACTCCCTTCCCCCAAAGACTCTGGAGTGTCCAGTAAGGAGGAAGGAGCGAAGGGATACAACATGTTGCCTGTTCTGAATTAGCTGGTGTGAAAACAAGCCTCACATTTAGAGTCTCCCATCTGTATCTGAACAGTTTATGTGTGTGTGTGTTTGGAGAGAGAGATGGAAAATAAATAAGCATCTTTCAGATTCATGTTCATATTAACAGATTTATATTTTTATTTTATATTACTTCTTTATTCTGCTAGAATAAACACTTGATTCTATTAGGATTACAAAACACCTTTTCAGTTGTTAAAATTTCTAATGCACCTAGGCTAATGACATTCAAACTCAATTTTCACAACTGGAATCTTTCACAATATTAGCTTTTTTATGCACTCGGATTCTGATTTGATGAATTGAAGCTGTAGAAAGTCTATCTCTAATCAATTGCTATAATATTACCTTAGATCTGAAGTACCATAAGTAGATGCCCTAATTGATCTGCTAAAAGAAACTTATGGCCACTCAAAATGTTGTGAAATGAGTTGTAAAAAACATTTTTAAAAAATATGTTTAGCCTAGGTGTATATTAACTTTCAGCCTCAACTCCACGTTCTGTATCATGCATATCTTTGGTATAATGTATATTCCATATATAAAAGTGTTAAAGCCTAATTTTTATCTAGAACACATATTTTTATAGAATACTTATTGCCCTGCCTATTCCGTCCTTAAATGAGGATAGGCATCGACAATGCATAGGCATGGGCAATAAGAGTTAAGCATTTCTCACTAATGATTTAAAAGAAATCTGCTCCTGTAAATTATTTTGCAAGACTGGATTTTTGTCATAACTAGTAACTTTTGGTTTAGAGCAGTACAAGCCTGAATAACCCTACCAACTTTTTCAGTAGGATTCAGGGAAAAACTGAATGAACTGAATATATGTTTATATATTGAATTATATACATTCAATAAGTTTTTATCAAAATGGTCAAACATGCAGATGTAGAGTGTATCCTGGGTATCACACCTTAATGGACTGTTATAACTGTACTCCCACACAGCTATTGTAAATTTAGAGTAGCCTACTTTTTTACTGGTTGGTGGGAGGAAATAGAAGTACTTGGAGAAAAAATACACACAAATACAGGCAGAAAAAACACAAATAAACCACACACAAATATTAAGTGGATCTCTGGATGGAACCATGGCCCCTGGAGTTGGTATAGTAGCATAACACCATCTGATGTGCGATCATGCCACCTTTCTACCTGCACTGAAACGTGATAGCAAGTACAATTATGAAGGTAGCATTGCTCTTTTTTTGCATAAGCAATCTGGCAAAAATCTGACTTTCTGTATTTGACATGGGAATATTTATAAAGGTATGTAAAAGGTATCATTAGCTGAATAATAGTCAATTGAGTCTCTCTCTCTCTCTGTGCCAGAATTATTAATATAGAATATTATAGAATGATAGACTATACAGTTTTTTTTGGCTTAACTGCTTGCTTATGTTTAGTCCCGGAATCCTGATGAATCTGTTGCTTAATGCTCAACCTACCTGATAATAAGTGAAACGGGAGCCCTTGAATATATGCTATGACAAAAACAGAGGAACATTGTTGCATAGTGTTTTAACTTGTACTTTTATTTAATTCACTTCAAAATTAGCTTATTTTCAGTTAGTATGAAGAGTGAAAAAAACAACGTATAATTTATATTCCTGCTTGCTTTGACATTTTAAATATTTTTATTTTCTGGCCTTGAAACAGCTGAATGAGTTTCTCAATACATAATTAATGGCATAGTTTGCAGCAGCACTTTTTGAAAAAGTGTTATTACAAGATCTTTCATCATGAGTAATTTCCTGGAAGCCTGTGTTGGCTGTGTTGTAATGACAGGTGTAATATAAAAATCAGGATTTGTAAATGAAAAAGCAGGTCAATTTGGCCATGTCTTATGAAAAATCTCGGTAAGAGCCACAAAATAATTTGTTTTCATTTTAAACAAACATTTAAATTTATCCCAGTGATGCAATGTCTTACAGGTAACCACTAGATTAGGATAATAACTTTTTACTACTTACACATTGTCACACTATTTATTTATCTGGATACAGTAGATGGCTTTACATATAAGATATATGAGTGATATTTAAAATACCTGAAATGTATCAGTAATGAGTACCCATAATTTATATTTTATACAAGTTTGGGTAAATTATATACATACACAGTATTTTCTTCAAATCACTAAAAGAGGAAACTTAAGCTTAATCAAAGAAGTTTTCTAAAAATCAACAATAGTTAACATTGTACTTTGTACTTTAATGGTTACAATTATGCATTTCTTGATAAAAAAAAATATTCATATAGCTTATATTGTTTAGACACAGAATGATGAATACAGAACGTGAAATGTTATGCCATTTTTTTTTTTTTACTATATAGTCAGGAATAAGATGAAGACATTACAATGACTTATTCCATTAATCTAATATTCACCTTTTCTAAAAACATGTAAATATTCTTTAAATATTAAATATACAACAGCATTCAGCGCTTATTTATTACTACTCACTGTTATATATAGGTTATTTGAAAAACTTCAGTTTGAGTCATTAAATCAGGGAATGGTAAGTCATCCTTTAATTTATGCTGGTGACACAAGGCCAAGGAGTTTCCCTCTTAGCTTGGCTGTAACTGTAAATTCGACAGGCTTCAGTGCTAACCCATATGAGCACTCCATAGTAAGAGTTTGAGAGGGGTTACTTTTAAATGTGCACTGATGCAGCAGAATGGCCAAGAACAGGAAGATCTCTGTTTTTGCAATCTGGTCACCAATACATCTCCTCTTCCCTGTGGAAAAGATCATTACACTGCTAGTCAGGTCTTTGTTAAGAGCTCCATTTTCATCCAGAAATCTTGATGGATTGAAGATGTGGGGGTCTTGCCACTTCTGTGGGTCATGGTTCACAGACCACTGGTTGATGAATACCACTGTGTCTTTGGGGATGTGGAAGCCTTCTATGGTGACGTCTGTGGTGGTGGAGTGGGGGATTGTGACAGGCACAAAGCTGGTGTAGCGCATAGTCTCATAGATGAAAGCATCCAGGTAGGCCAAGTTGATCTTGTCCTCCATTGAAGGCAGTCTGTTACGGCCAACCACTTTATCAATCTGCTCCTGGAGTTTGCTCTGCATGGCTGGGTACTTAACTAAGAGCAGCAACATCCATTGCATAACTGTAGATACAGTGTCCTGCCCTGCTCCAATGAGATCTGTCACAGTTCCCTCCACAAAGTCTTTAGTCAACATATGATTTTTTCCATGTTCAATCACACTAATGATTGCATCACTTATGTCTCGGGTTACATCGGGGTCATATGTGTCTCTGTGCTGGACTACTTTGTCTTTTACATAAGCAAAGAACTCCTTATTGATATTCTTGAAGTTCTGGTAAACACTTCGCACCGGGTTCGGGAAAGACTGAAGCCAAGGCATGACATCTATCAAGCTCCCAGCGCCAACCGTCTCTCCAAACTTATCTACCCTGCCCAAAAGTGCCCTGAACTCTGGGTCTTCATGCCCGTAACGCTTTCCAAAGCAAAGAGCACAAATGACGTTAGCAGCAGCAACTTTAAATTCATGTGCTGGATTGAAATAAGATCTATCAGCACTCAGTGCAAGAAAGCTCTGAACCATATCCATGGTCTCTGCCACAATATGTTTTTCAAAGGCCTTCCTGGTCTGCCTGTTTGCAGATGAGAAAGCCCTCAATGTAGATTGAGCTATTCTCCGATGTGCCTTCCATTGTTCGCTGTAACTGCTGAATGCCATACTTTTCCCGCCTGATATATTTTGAAAGGAGACAAAGTTTGGTCGTCCTGCAAACTCTGTGCCATGTTGTATGAGAGCTTGTCGTATGGCTGTGTATCCATTTAGCACCACTATGTCATTGCAGCCCAGTCGAATCTGGTAGACATTGCCATATTTCTTTGCAAGCCTGGAGAAGGTAATGTGGGGCATCTGGCCTAGTTGCATGGCATTTCCTACTAACGGCCATGCAAAGGGCCCTGGCAGCCTTTTTTTGAGGGCAAGGTTGCGGATCCACAGACAAGCCTCCAGGCAGAAGAGAAAAATGAAGGAAATGATGAGAGCTGGTTGGACTTGTCCAGTCCACTCCTTTATAATGTTGCTTCCCTTCATGTCAAACTCATTCTCTGATAACGCCATTTCTTGATTCTGCTGTAAAGTTTCAATTCTTAGTTGGATATTACAAAAAAAAAAAAAAAGGTTTATGTTTCAAAACATGATTCCTCAGTGGGTTGTTTAGGAAAGCAACAATTCAAAGAAGGTAAAAAAAAAAAAAAACTCACAGTGGATGAAATCTTTCTCCTTTTTTCCTGTTCTCAGTGAGGGAACAAAAAATAAATAAAAAAAATCACCTGAACTGAGTTTCTGTGTATTGAGGATGTCTTTTCAATATTTAAGACAATATCATGAATATTCCCTATGTCCAGATTTCCAGTCACTGAAAGTTACTCTGGTCGATGGTTACTCAGTGCGTGTTATATATGTTTCCAGCACAGGGGCCGGGCTCCATGCGGTTCTCTTCACTCCTCCCATGCGCCCGAAGAGCTGCCCGTGTTAACTTTTGCGCACAACTAAAGTCACATCACAAGCGAAGAGGAGGCGATGTCGAGCAGCCGGTGATGCTCCTCGTGGACTGCGATGGAATATTGAAATACTAATTTTCCGTGTCTGTGTCCGTTTGGAAGATTTTAGGTATTTGGCTTAAACTCAGACTGGAACTGAGGGAAGTTCTCCGTCCGAAATGCGCACACGGTTTGTTTCGCTCATATTTTAGACTCACCGATTTATATCCTTATATTTATATTTATAAATGCTGTGTGCAGTCGCTTTATTTTCAGCAATATACCTGCCACAAATGTTTACAATGCTAAGGTTTATTCTTTTAACCTGTTCCTTACACACTGTAAAATTAAAGTTGTGGATTTAACACTTTGTAACAGAATACAGCTGGACGTATCTTGTGTGAATTCATCACTTTGGCTGTTGTAAACATAAAAAAAGATGTGCTGTAAGTGTTGCGTTCCTTTTTCTTTTAAGATCAAAGACAAAGCGAAGATCCAACATTATTAAACTCTAAAAGCCATCCGTAAAAACAATTCCTATAGTAATGCCTTCACACATTTTTTTTTCTGATTATCTTTCATATTAAAAAGTCTCTTTTTGCACACACCTTTTTTTTTGTTGTCATTATGAGGAATTAAGAGTTACAGATCTCTCAACATGCACACTCTATAAAGTCGTTGGAGTTGGCTAAAATTGTGTGCGCATTGGTAAGAAACAGGCAAAACGTATTTAGTCTCAAAATACAATTTTGAAAAAAATCAATTTTGAGAGGGAAAAAAAGCATTGCAAAATTGCATATGCTGTACACGTGCAACCATCCGTGAGAAATGATTCACAGATCGACATTTCGTCATGGGTTTGATCACGTTTATGTAGCTTATGCATATAAATCCATCCACAGTTTGCAAAGATTGCAGGGATGTTTACATCACACAATGCCATGGATACCACAACAGCATCTGTTTCAATGTCTAAGCATTAACAATCACAGGCAAATAATATCAATAAAAATTAAATCAAACGAATAACAATGTGTTTGTGTGTGTGTGTGTGTGTGTGTGTGTGTGCCCTGCGATGGATTGGCATACTGCCCAGGGTGTATCCAGCCTCATGCCCAGAGTCTCTTGGGATATGAGTGGTGCAGAACATTAATGAATGACTATGCACACACACACACACACACACACACACACACACACACACACACACACACACACACACAATTTGTGTTTCTAGTTCCTCACCAGCTGTGGAGTTTATTTTTGTAGGGAGTTAATGGCTGTAATTGTGGATACTAAAACATTAACAGAGTGAACAAAGGAGTTTAGAGTAACAGAGATCTAATAATCTTTAAAAAATCAGCCCCTTTCACAAAAGTAATTAAATGTGTGTGTATGAGAGAAAGAGAGAGTGTGTTATTAATTTTAACTGATCTCTTTGCTATGAGAGTGCAAATAACTATTTAAAATTTGACATTGTAAGCATACAGTAGAAACGGCACACCTCTGTTTCTTAAAACCATCACTGCGTTAACAACATCATTAATTTGTGAAAGCTTTAATATGCCATTTTGTGTGTATATACACTAAGCCCCCATAACTTTAAAAGTACTGACAGAAATAGGAATAACAACAAGGGATAAAATATATTAGGCATCAAGTAAAACCAATTCAGCCCATTAAGTTGATGTGTTGGAAGAAGCACAAATTGGCAGGTGTAAGGTTCTACACAACTTTAGCAAGGGACAAATTGTAATGGCTAGATAACTGTTCAATAAAGGGTCAGTGCATCTCTAAAAACATAAGAAAGAGGTTTTCTTTTTAAAGGTTTCTTTCCAGTATGCAGTGTTTAGTCCCTAACAAAACTGGTCCATCTGGTAAACTGCCACCAGGGTCATTGTTGCCCAAGCTCACAGATGCACATGAAGACTGAAGTCCAGCGTTATGACATTTCACAGAAAATCTTGTAGCAGATTTTATATCTAAAGGTAATGATTGCTATGAGGTAAAGGTATTAGCACACACATATGTTATATCCTACATATAGTGCTGCATATCCATATAGAATTTATAATGTCCATGCTGACCTTACACTGGGTACATGATCATCAGAAAGGATCATGGAGCAATGAAAGATGTTGACCTGTTCTGATGAATACATTATGTGAACAGTGTGTGGGAGTTACCTGGGGCAAAGATAGCACCATGATGCACTATGTGAAGAAAGTGAGCCAGAAGGGGCTGAGTAATGTGCTGCTGAAAAAAAACTTGAGTCCTGACATTTGTATGGATGTTACTTTGGCACGTACCACCTATATAAAAATTGTTGCAAACCAGCAATGATCATGTCAACATTTATCAGGATTATCTGCCTTGAAAAAAAACAGTTTGGGAATTGATGGAGGAAACCGAAAGATGAGTGAAATATTTTTATTAAATTATTAATTTTCATTAATAATTTATGATGATGATGATTATTATTATTATTGTTATCGTTGCTTAAAGCTAATCCAGACATGAATTTAGAATTAAGTGGAATATGAAATCTTTCATGGCTTTTTCTTTATGGGCAAATAGTATTTCCTCTATCTAAAAGATAAACAGCTGTTGTTTCATCTAGTGTTTCCTGCTGGCACAAGACCCTATCTTTTCTGGGGAATCCTCCAAAGTATCATAACACTCTTCTTCTCCATTCTCACTCTGTGCACACATGGCCTCTCATGTTGCCATCAAGACTAATGAGAGCCAGACGTCCCATTCGTGAATGTGTGCATACACATGCATATGTCTGCCATGTGGCTGCCATGTTTGCCTGTGATTATCCCCTGTAGTCTGGCTGTGAAAAATGGGATCTAACCCCAGGCTGACTCTACTGAGGTAGCAGGAAAAGGGAGGGCGGGGTGAGGGGTGTAAAACCTTGACGTATTCAGACAGGTCGCATGGTGGACACAGCCGGTCCAGCTCTGGAGCTAATTATGGTTTACTAGTCCCATTTCCACATCTCACTGAGCTACTGTGAGTTACTCACACCACTGACTGATTTCAATCTTTATATTGTGCAGATACTTCAAAATGTTTTTACTATTAACAATGCTATTAACAATTCAAAATTTAAAACATCAGTGCGGATTACAATGACAATTATTGTCAGAATCAGGAGATTCAAGCATTACAATGACTTCATTTTTGGTGTAGTGGTTAGCACTGTCGCCTTGCACCTTCAGGGTCCAGGCTTGATTCCCGTCTCTGTGTGCATGGAGTTTGGTCAAGCACTTGGTCAAGGAGGTAGATATATCAAGTCTACAATCAACAGACGACTTCATAAATGTAAACAGTTTAACAAAATATTGCTCAGTTGTGATACAAGATTAATTTTATCAAAATGATTAAAAGAGAAGAATATGAAAAAGGAAAGCATGGGCTTAGGTTCCGAAGCATACCATATCATCTGTCAAACATGGTGGGGACAGTGTTATGGCATGGGCTTGAATGTCTGCCAATAGAACTGTATCACAGGTATTTATTGATTATGACTGCTGATTGAAGTAGCAGGATGAATTCTAAAGCCCTATACAGTATTTCTTTCTGCACAGATTTAGGTAAATGCTGCAAAACTGATAGGCCCATGCTTCAGCACAGATGAGTAGGGGCCCATAACGCACTGTGAAATCAACCCAAGGCATGGAAATGGAATGTTCTTAAAGGGCCAAGTTATTTATCTGACCTCAACTTAATTGAGCATGCCTTTCACTTTGTTGATTTTGAAGACAAAACTGAAGGCAAAAAGTCCCACAAATATTCAGCAGTTGAAGGCATCTAAAGTAAAAGCCTGGCAAAGCAGCTCAAGTGAAGGAAATGCAGCATTTAGTGATGTCCACGGATTCCAGACCATTCCAGGTGTTTTTTTCTTCCAAGTATTAAACATGGTCCCAATATTTGTGATTATGGTAGGTTTTTTTTGTAATACATTATAAAAATATATATATACAGTTTTGTTTCTACTGTACTTTACTTTTCAATGACCCATGCCATCACTAGTTTTCTAAATCCAACTGAGGAAATGCAGTACAGTATTTCCATGTAGCCATTAAATTGTAACCATAAAATGTATTCATTTTCTAATTTTTGGTGAAGTCCTTACCCCAATGAGGATGGGTTCCCTGTTGATTCTGGTTCCTTTCAAGGTTTCTTTCTATTGCCATCTCAGGGAGTTGCTCATCAGGGTCAATCTGATAATTATGATTTACAGTCAACCCCCAAAGTTCGCAGGGGTTAAGTTCCTATAGCACCTAGAATGTAAAATACAGATGTTACCCCTATACAGTATGTACTGAAATTACTGAATTACTGAAATTTTTCTTTGGTATGTGCTGTCATTTTCTTTAGTATAATTATGGTAAACTAGTGAACTAAAAGTAGAATGCGGCATAACCCTGGAGCCAATATAAAGAGATATACAGTATAAATAAACCAGAATTGAATTAAAATCTTCTTAGACCATGTTGTGGCACTGGATGTTCTTACACATAACTGTAGAACTTCAATGCCCACTTTCACAAGTGATACCCCAGGTTCCTGGTTTGATCTTGAGTTTAAGTTAGGCCTGATTTCTTCCTCTTTGTGTATGTCAGAGTATGCTGCATGGACACCCTGCATTTATACTTTGTTGTAACAGGAGTGTGCCACATCCATCAAGTCAGAATTACAGAAAATGGACAGCGAAAAAGAGACATTTTGGGTTAGAAAACAAATGTAGGATCTGTGTTTCACTGTAGGAACAATACAAAGATTACAGCATCGGTCGTTTAAAATGAACTGGTGATTAAAATGATGGATTTTTACATGAACTATTATAGGTGATGTCCATTTTGAATGGAAAAATGTTTAAAACATTTTCATTCTGTGAGTTGGATCAAAAGTTCTTGTATTGAAGACCTTTAATTTAATAATGCTTACATGCTAAGAATTATTTTAAATTTGACTTGGTATGGTTTAAATCACCTACCTTGCGTGTTTAATAGGATTCAAAAACAAGAATAATTTGATATTATAATTACATCTGTAGCCAGTATAAGCAAAAACCAAACTGTAATTATATTACATCATTGTGATCCAATATGAGTATGTTACAGACTGTGTCCTCTTTATGTGACTGGGCTTTTTTGGCAAGGTTTTATTTGCTTCTGGATTAGGTTAACTGTGGCTTTACTATCTTTTCAAAGGTTTCCATGCTCTCCTATTTGTCTGAATAGGATTAAAAGTGACTGAAGATCAAATAATGAACATATCAATCAGTGACAAAGCTGCTCAGAGCCTTGGATGAAGCTCTTGACATTCAACCCATGATCTGGCCCTGAGTACTGCTCAGTGGCACAATAATTTAATCAGATTATTAAAATACAATCTCTTGTTGAGGTTCTGGATTTACACCAAATTATAGCTATTTTGTACTTGGATCATGACCCATAACTATTTACCTCCATACAGTACTAACTAATATGGTACAACAGCATTGGTTTTCTTTTGATTTAGGCATAATACAGTAGTTAGTATGCATTATGTGTGTTGGCAAATAACCTAGAATTCTTTCTCTGTGTTACTTGGCATTCTCAGCTTAGATTAATCTGCATTGTAGAGAACAGTTCAGCAAAACCCATGTTACAAAATACAGCTCACGAAAACATTTTTCTACAGTCCGCTGAATAAAAATTTTTTTTATGCTTCCAGATCAAGTCCAATCTCAGTTCTATATAAAAATGTAATTTTTTTAGATGCCATCTCTTTTTCAAAATTATTGGATTACCAGGCAAATGAAGCAATGTACAACAATGTAATGCCTACAGCCATGCAGGAAATCATTGTCAATTGTCATTTCGGGGGAGGTTTCACATTTTCCCTATAGTCCAATTTCCACAGTGTAGAAGCATCCTGCATCAATATCTATACTTTTGCTCCTGAGAGTTGTTCTCGCGTGCAGGGATGAGTTTGCGTGCCATGGAGGTCTATAGCGTGTGCTGCTTCTGGTCACTGGGCTCCAACCTCCCTGGGGAGCTGGGGGAGGAGATTCTGCCAAGAGATTAAAATGGGATGGAGAGAGAAGAGGGAGGGGGAGGAGAACAAACACTACTCAGAGAAATGGCTTCCAGATGACCTTGATTTCTTGAGTTTAACTCATCATACAATAGCCAATCAGAGAGAATGTAACTTAATTAAGTGTTCCGATTTGAGGACTACACAAAGCAGCAAGTGATCAATCTTATCATTCTTGGTGACTTACACAGACTCTGGTGTTATTGCACTCTTTGTGTGTCTTAGATGTATAATTTCTTGATGTTGGTCTTCATGAGAGCCAGTTTTATCATGGTGCTTGATGGGTTTTTAATGCATGGTATTTGACAATACTGTTCTTGCAAGAAATCTTCCAGAATAGTAAACCTTTTAAAATAACAGTTAACCGTTTAAAATGTTTTAAAATAACAGTGTTGTTGTTTTTATTATTAAATTATCCAATGCCATATGCATTATTGCATAGTTGTAAAAAAATTCACAATACCTGATAATATGGTATCGGTTGGACATTGGTGATTCCCAAGCCTACTGAGCAGATCCTCTCACCGTTTATTTGAATGCTCCTAGGATGAATGAACACACATTCTCACAGCCATGTGAGGTTATTAGCGAATAGTGCGACCAGGTCTGTGTTGATGACCTTGGGTTTGGAATGAGCACATACAGTATGAGTGTTATGGTCAGGCATCTGCATACTTTCGACCGTATAGTGTATAATGTAGTAGTAGTAATAATAATAATAATAATAATAATAATAATAATAATAATAATAATGTGATTTTAGATTATCCTGATATGATAAATGAAGCCTTGTGGGCACATGGATACTAAATTACCTATACTACAGTACTTTGCTCCTTTTTGTTTTACCAAGACATGACCATAGACATTAGTAAGAGATCAGCACCTCATTAACTTGCAATACACAGTAAAATAGTCTTGTTTACTTGTGCTTTGTTTGTGCTGTTAAACTCAAGAATGTGTGGTATTTTTTATAAGTCATCAACAGTGTACAGACTAGAGTGGTGCTGAGTGACTGAATATAAGCAAAACTTTTCGGGGGAAAAAAACATAAAAGAACAGAAATGCTACTGTTCATTTTGTCCTATATACAGTATTTACAGTTCAGTATCTGGTCAAAAGAGGAGGTGTTGTTCCTTCGTTGTATTCAGGTTCTTTCATTTTTACATTATGGCTATTTTTGATAATTAGATTAAATTTCCATGTCTTATTGGAGGGTGCAAATGAGTTAAATAGCATTTCACTTTGTCACCAATTAAATGAAACATATCCTCCAAGTCTTTGAAGCTTGCCATAGCATTGGAGCAGGTGACATTTGATGAAATACTAGTACCCCAAATGGTAAAGGCAGGTGAAAGAATTAAAACAATCACCTTCAATTTACTCTCAAAGTGCTTCTATAGTCTACATTATTTCCCCATACCTTGTGATGGGTCCAGTAAAAGCATATTTTATGAGATAGACTATGTACATACATTATGAGAGTTTGACTGATTGCATAGTGAACAATTTCTGCGAACATTGCACTTCACTAAAGTGCACTTCACAGTGTTGCATAGTGAACATAGTGCCAACAAAAGTTAGCAAACAGTTAAGTACAGTAAATGCCCAAAAGGGCCACAGGGTGCCAAGACTGGGTTGGTTTCTAAAAAGAGTAGTTTGTTCTATGAAGGTGGTCACTGCAATACAATCCATGTACAATTGTGCTCCTGAGCTTGTAAAGCAGTGAATGATTTCCTTTTCTATAAGCCTACTAATAATTTTCACTTGGGTGAAACTGAAATTCTATCTTAACTTCTGAATTCGGTCAGCTTTGGTGAAACAGATGCTGGGTTATGCTAAATCTCTGACATCTTATTTTCTCTTTCTCTACTTAGAGCGATTTCAGTTCAGTTTGCCCATGAATCCCTATGTTTCCACTTTGTAAAGAATTTCGTTGATTATTGTTGGTAGAGTGAATGCTCACTCATGATGTGCATCATTGTAGTTACTCTCATTTATTGAAATTGCTGACCAATGTATTGATGCACATTTAAATACAGACATGAAAGAGTGACAAATGTGGGTGGCATTTGCTGAAGTATATTCACGGACACCACCAATTACCGCACAGCTTAGTGGCACACCACAAGCATCTTAACGTAAAAAAAAAAAACACAATTATCACAGTCAAAAATTTGGCTTTCATTTTGGGTGAATGCTCCACTTGTGTCATGAAGCTGTGCAACATTGTCAAAGAAGCTGGAACTCTGTTCCCACTCACTCCAAACATTAATCATCTTCAACTGTCCACCCACCCCACTGCACCAAAACATGTGTTCATAGAAGAGCCTGCCAATATTCTGCATGGTCTGCTAACTCTGTTGTACATATGTTGAATGTATCACATCTAATATTTACTACCCTTTCCATTGCAGATTATGCTGTTCTAAACCTCTTGGGGCTGTGTTTACAAAGAACATTAAGGCCAAAGTAGCTTCTAAGTGACAGGTTTAGTAGAAATTATATTTCTAATAGAGGAAATAAACTTTTTGCAATCTAGAAGTAAGTAAAAAAGATTTTAGAGCTAAAAGTATGCAATTATTCTGTCACTAAAAAACTACAACAAGAAACTTCCTAAACATCAGCTGGGACCAATTTACTAGCGCAAAAAGTTAATATGTTTGATGTACAGAATTTAATGACAAAACATTTGTCAAATAGGGAATTCTGTTGATTTCAGGAGTATTTGTTATTTATTAACAAACGCATTATATTATTATAGTACTGACATATTTTGTTGTGCTATAATTTGGAACAGAAATTGACCTAATATCTGGAATAATACCGCACAAAATAACACATACTTGGAGGTGGGGGGGTTTGTTGGCAAAATGAGTTACAAATAAGAAATGTAAAAGTTTGCATACCATTGCTTATCCCCCTTGCAAGAATTAAATAGATTAAGATTTTTAAAATATGCTGCCAATGGTGCCAATGTCTTTGGCAACTATACTTGGTATAAAAATATCCTTTGCGTGATTGATTTGTCCCAGTGCTTGTAGGATCAGGAGCAGTGTTGGGGGATGTTACTTTTTAAAGTAACTAATTACATTAAAAAATTACTGTCTTTAAAAAGTAATCTGTTACATTACAGAGTTATTTTCTGATAAAAGTAACTAGTTCGAGTACTTTTCCATTGCAGAAAATGAAAACTCCTTTGTGATTCCTCATACATGTTGTTTTAGTCAAGACCTATATAATTATTTTACCATCATTACTTAGCGAAGTTTGGCCCATAATCTGTTAACTACTAATACCCCTATCTTACCTACGCGATTTTGCGCTGTAGCCGTAAGTACGGTTCATCATGATTCAAGTTTTGCCGCTGTGATTACGTTTCCATCTTTTTGCGCATCGGTCCTCGCATAGTCAAACCGCATAGGTGAGATAGGGGTATCTACTGTGTAACGCGTGTACACCCAACACTGATCAGGAGGTTTGTTTGGTAGAAAACAAAAATCCCTAGAGGTTTATATCAGATCACTGCATAGATACTACACTGCCTAGATGCTAAAGGTAATCAAAAGAGAAGGACTCTAAACATAGCTAATTTCTTTATTCCCGTAAAAAGAAATCATACTTAGCACTGGCACAGGATGCTGACACATACAGTATGACCAAATTTGGATTACGTAAACGGTGGTCATTAGGGAGTTATTTTAAAGTGCTGAAGGCAAGAGTATCTAGGGTGGTCCAGGGGTCTGCTCTTTGGGAAATGTCACAAATTTAATGTGCTCTCCCTCTGATTAAGGCTCCTTTTAAGAGAATTGGTTTGGACCTTAACCGCCCATTAGATTGGACCACACATGGGGATCGCTTTGTATTAATGCTATTTAGAATATGCAACACTATACTTGGAAGCAGTGCCTCTATGCAATATTTCAGCAAACCCATGCAAAACTATACCTGGAGCACAAAAGTAGGGGTTCAGGATGAACTTCAGGCTAATTGAGAGGTCGCACAGCAATGGGAAGAGCCCAATGGTCTTGTTTCCCAAGGTTAATTAGTTCTGTGTTGACTTTTGCATAGTTTAAGCAGTATAAAAATGTTATGCCTAGCCAATTGCCCAAAGGGATGAACTGCTCAATTTGCTTTTGTTTGGCTTCCTCTTACAAAGGGGAAAAAGCCACTGCCCATTTAGTCAATATTATATTTTACAGCAATCACTGTCAGCAGTATCTGCAACCTCTCTCCAAGCTGTCCTGAGATCCTTGAGGTCAGCGGTACTCATAGTCAATCCAAAGAAGTGTGCAGTTGGGTGCAAATTAATAAAACCGTGGCAACTGTGACTTGTCTGAGGCCCAAAACATAAAAGAGGGTAAGACAGTTTCTTAGGTTATCTGGCTATTATATATAAGTTGATACCTAATTATTCGAACATAACTAGCCAACTGACTGATTTTACTAAAAAGACAGCACCAGAACCAGCCCAGTGGACAGATCCAAGCCAACAGACAAATAAAACATTACTTTGTGGAGGCCAACTATTACAATTCTCTCTCCTTTTATCCCCAAATATCTGGGCTTTCATCTCTATTATGTCTAAGGTCTGAATTTTAATGTGTGCAATTTTGGTATTAACTCACTACTTTAAATGTGGCAAAGAACAGCCTTTAAGCAGCCTTTTAGTTTTAATTTTACTTTATTTCTATTCAGATGTACATTAAATGGATAGTACACAATAAATCCATTATTACACTTTCTACGACCTGTTGTAATGAGATATCTATCTGTCGATATGAAAAAGCTGACACAAATTGTTTTAGTTTTTTTTTTACCCTGCTGTTAAGTCTAGAAAAAGGTTACTTATTGTAGATTATATACTTAAGATTCTTCTAAGTGAGGAAACTACTATTTAATGGCCTTATTAGGAGAAGAAAGCAGGCAAGTCATTGAAATAGTGAGCTAAATTATGTGATTATCACTTGCCCATAATAGTAATGGGCCTTGTTGGAGGGGCTTCACTCCTGCGTGACAAGGCTGGAGCCAGTTGGGGCAACTGATGTGATTGCGTGACTGAGTCCCTCCCTTCTGTCACCTCCTGGTCTTCTCCTGCTGAGCTTCGCCCTGACCCTTAACATGCCCTTGTTAAGCAGCATGCTGCTGGTTTATTTGTTTTGGCTCACTGCCCATGTGTGGGCTGCATGGAACCCAGAAGCAGGAAAGCAGAAGGCAGTTTAAATATAACAAGGAAATAGAGTAAGGTAGAAGGTGAAATAGAAGCCGAAGGAGAACACAGTAGTTCAACACTCTGTAAATCAACACCCCTAAGACCCCCTGCCCCCTCCAATTTGATAATGGGTACACATGGCGGGGGGAGTACATTTCGGTCTGACTTTAATTATAGGAAGCAAAAGCATAGAAAAGTTTTGAATAATACGAAGAAGGCACAGAAAACCTGAAATTATAGGAACTGGGTTAAGAACACTTCATCACATTATCAAAATCTGGAACGATGCTAAACATCAACATTGGGTTAGTAAAAAATCATTAAGGGAGATCACTAAAATGCTTGATGAAGTTGATTGGTAAAAAAAAAATCAACAGTAAAACCCATAGCTGTGCTTAATAGTGAAAGTAAGCGCATATCCATACACACAAATTGTGATGAGAACTCACAGGATCGGGATTAAGCAGCTTTGTCGCCATAAGAAAACCATTTGTTGGTGAGACTGATAAAAAAAGACTTTAATTTTCTAGGGATCATAAAGATTGGATTTTGTAGCAATGGAAAAAATGCACCCATCATGCATAGAGGCCACTGTACAAGCAGTGTTATGATCTGGGGTTGCATCAGTTGGTCATAGGTTCAGCAATTTTATTTGCCAATAAAATTAGGTCAGCTGATGACCTGAATGTACTAAATGACCAGATTATCACATCTACCGTATGGAGTTTTTCTTCCATAAGGGCACAGGCATTTTCCAGGACTCAAATTGTGAAAGAGTGGTTCTGGGAGCACAAGAAATCATTTTAACCCATGAACTGGCAACCACATTGTGTGCTGTAATCGAAGCTAAAGGTGATTGAATGAAAGCTTAGATTGTGTGATTTTCTTACCAATAAGCCCTACAATTGTAACATGGTTGTGTGGAGCTTTTATATCTACTGCATACAAAGGTGTTCTCAGGCACAGAACAGGGATCCCTTTGCAAAAAGAAATTAGCGGAGTAAAAAACCCAGTTCAGGGTCAGAAAAACAGAAGAGTACAAAACAAAATTAAGGAAGACAAATCCAAAATTACATAATCCCCAGACCCTAACAGCACGCATGTGTCTGGCCGATGTCTCCAAGACATATCAAATTACATCAGCAAGACGTCACATGGAGAACATTTGCTAATTGGCAATATGTCACAAAGATGTGGGCATTTAATCGAAATACATTGCAGATAGGATTTGTTAACTACAACCTTTATTTATTTCGGTCAAACCTTTCAGATTGCAAATATTTTACTTTCTAACGGGAAAAAACAATATTGACATCCAAAAATAGCTTTCTAATTTTATGTGTTTAATGAAGAGACATGATTCAAGTAAAAAAAAAAAACAAATGTCAGACTGGTCCACCAGAAAGAACTCCAGCACAAGAAGGAACACAGAAACAGCAAACAGAGGAACAGTAAACATTAAACATCACTGTCTGGCCGAGACAGCACGCAGTCCAGATTCTCCTCCTGACATCCTGCAAGAGGGGAAAAAAAAGCAATGAGCAAAATTCTTTAAGAAGCAAATCTTAAGTCACTTCACCACTGTAACATTTATTGATTAACTTCTTTTGACCAGTTTAAGGGCTTTCGTCTTTGTCTGTCAGGTTCTTATGCTATAGGAAACACAAAGCTACCTGCAATGGAGTGGCACCCTGTCCAAGAGGTACTCTGCCACATGCCTAAAGTCTCCTTGGATAGACTCCAGGCTCCCTGTACCGGATAATATTACACAGAATACACACAGAAATATTGGATTTTATATTTATTTACAGACTAATGAATCCGCATTCACGAGCCACTTGCTTTTGTTTTTGGATTTCTACGTTCTTTCCTGACGTGGTTGGATTTATCTTTCCAAAATGGCTTTTCCTGCAGCCTATTTGATGTCTCTGACAATTTCATCCAAACACATGAATGTAAATTCCTGTCGGAATTTTCCTTGCCACCGTCGCCCTCGGCTTGCTCATCAGGGACTATCTAATCATTTTGATTTTTCACATTTCATACAAATTTTCATAATTTTCTTCTGATTGCGTAAAGCTGCTGTGCGACAGTGACAATTGTTAAAAGCGCTATACAAATAAAATTGAATTGAACTGAATTAAATTCAAGGTTGTGGTGCAATGGATTGGCACCCTGACAGAAATACTGTTTCTTAGTGTTTTGTTTGAGAGAATATAACATTAATGAATCAACCCATTTCAAAATAAACTCAACAGTGAGTGGCAAAGAAGACACCCCCAGTGGCATAGAAACCCCACTGCCAACTGTGTAACTGCAGAGTGACATCAGCGCACAAGTGTAAATGCGCACAACGCCATAGGCCCTGTTTCATTAAAAGCCCTGATTTATGCTTTTGCAATGTGACGCAAAAGCATAAATCAGCCTTCCCAAACAAATATGTGCTGTAGTTGCCTCAGGTAGTAGGCTGACCCGAAGTCAACCTAGCTGAGATGTTTAATGAGCTGGGAAAATAGAGCACTACACATCAGAAGTTCCGTCAATGCTTGTCAGATGTGCTGCTCTGAGGGTGCCGTCTGTGATACGTACGTATGTGTGCTGTCTGGGAAGAGGTCAAGAAGGCAGACAAGGGTCAAAAAGCAGACTTTGGAATGTCATTAGAACAATAAGTTCTAGGCAAAAAAAAAAAAAGCCAGACAACACAATCATGCATAAATGAGTCATTCATGGTAGGCTATCTAAAAAAAAAAAAAAAATCAGAACTTAAAAGAGTGAGGGCATATACAGAGTGTACAAATACAGGAGATACAGGAGATGTGTGGGCCGGGTATTAGAGCAGTCATATGAGAAGCCTACACATAAGGATGTGGCTACACTCCTTGTTTTATTCATTATCCTCACCCCAAGGTCTCACACAGCATCATCCCTGAAACTGATCACCCTAGTGTGTGAAACACAGATCTTAGAATGCTTGATAACAAAGGAAAGATTATGTAAGAGCTGACACACATGCCAAATAGAACAAATAAAAAAAAAATCACACAGCTGGCAGATATTACAATGACAGACAAATGTAACCATGTGGATGAAGATGTTTGAAAGGACAGCCAGCCAGAAATGTTTAGTAAGCAAAAAACACACTAAATACAGATCACTGCTACTGCATGGATTGAGTCAGTCTTTTATAATGGAACAGCCATTAATTTTTCTATCCCTTTTGAATCAGATACAGATAATATATAACATGTTGGGAGAAAGGGCTATAAGTCATTTTCTACAAAGTGCTTAAAGGAGATGACTGTCACTAGTCCTCAATTGTAGGAGGTGATTTTTTAAAAAGAAAACACATGAGCAAACAACCTAGAGGAATAACTACATCATCACAGTAACATCTCTCATCAATAGTGATGTGAATAGTCTACTGATAGTAACTTATTGAACTTTGTTTGTACTCCTGATCATTCAACAGGTTGTGTGTGAACAGAAAATAGAATTGTACACTGGAACACACACACACAATGTGAATGACTATTTTACCAACTTAAAAAAAAAAGTTGCAATCATCTGATTGCTTCATCAGCAAAATTATCAGTTAGCAACAACAAACAGCACAGTTTGAACAAAACCGCATGACTTCCAAACAGCATGACTGCATTCTTCATGACAATGTCTTACAGCTTCTCTTAGCCACATCCGCCACCGTTAAATGACAAATGAGAGACATTATATAGAATATGGACACTATTAGTGTAACCCCAACTCTAGTGATTAGCTTTTGTTTAGCTCTTAACCCTAACAAACCACTACAAAAAGAGCCTGATGATTTGGGAGAAAAAGTATATGGCTTGTTTGGAAATAAAAACAGAAATCTCTAAAAAATAAAAGAAAATTTAGTGTGTTGTAACATGACTTTCAAACATTGATGACACTTTGTAATGCAGGTCATCATGCCCCATCGGTTACAGTAGTGCCCATCACAGCTGTGTGTCTGTGTGTGTGTGTGTTGGTGGGTACTGCAGGTAAATATATTATCATGGTATAACATCCAGTGGTGGCAGGGTGGCTTAGTGGTTAGCACTGTCGCCTTACACCTCCAGGGTCTGGGTTTCATTCCCACCTCTGAGTGCATCGAGTTTGCATATTCTCCCCGTGCTTGGTGGGTTTCCTCCCGCAGTCCAAAGACATGCTAATTGGCGTTCCCTAATTTCACGTAGTATGTGTTTATACATTTCCTGGTATACTGTAGGCTCCAGACCCTCTGTGCCCCTGTATACAGAGTATATGAGATGAGTATGACATTTCTTCCCTCTTAAGCTTAATCTATCCATGTTTATTCACAATGCATTTTAATTAACTTTATAAGGCTAAGTCAAGGTCAAGTCTAATCTGGTATTGGGCACAAAAAATAAAATCATGCATTAAACATTCACATGCTGTCACCAAGAGCAAATATGAAAATGGTGTCTGCATTTAAAATTAATTATTTAACTAATTAATTAATTCCAGCAAGCCCCAGAGTACATATTTGTTTATTTTGAGGGATCTTAGTAATACCACACAGCGTTTTTAAGGTAAGAAGGAGCCTGAAAGACCCCCACACCCTAACCTTTCATGGAGAGGCATAGTCCAGTTGGCCTCAGCTGAGTGTCCTTGACTTTGTAGGCTGATATGCTCTGTGGTCCCCTTAACCATTATAATGTCACTAACAGTTGTTACAGTATGTGACACCTAATTTGTTTGACATGTGTCCATCAACCTGTCTGTTCTGTATACAATAAGGGTCCAGTGCTCTCCTTAATGATTGCTGATATCCACTACGGGTATGAGATGTGATTTTTCACATACACTTGCCAAAGGAAAAAAACTCTGCCACTTGCTGTGTGCGTCATATTGTTGTTTAATGCTTGAGTTGATTCTTATGGATTTTGGCCTTTACTTCTGGCAGCAGGAGATGCAGTGTGGAATGTATTTTCCTGAACATGACATTTTAGCTGGTTATAAACCAGCTGTTGCTTGTGGTGTACTTCTGTAGTTAAACAGGAATCTGGCTATTCCTGTCTCTAAGGTGTCTCATTTCACCCTTTCTATCCTTTCTTTGAACATTTGCACATCTTGAACTCAGCACTTTTGCTTTTAAGCTTGATTGCATTATTAAAGCATTTTTGGCAAGCTATGTGTGCTGAAGCACTATCTGAGCTTTTTGATGTTTGCCTGACTCATTCTTTTGGTGGTTGGATACACATCCATCCAGTATGACTCCCTGAAGCAATATCCTCACTATGACGCACCTACTTTATCTATATGAAGTCTGTTCCATGGCATCTCAGGCCACTCTTATGAGTGTGGAGGTATCTGGGATGGAGAATTTCTGGTTTTTTTTTTTTACATGACTTAAAGGACTGCATTTCATGTTTAATGTCAATATCCGTTTATGTGCACCATATGTATATGAGTGTGCTAAGCCTTTTATTCTTGGGTGTGTGTGGTATACCAATTTCAATATGATCTTCCTTCCTCTCTTGGATCACTTTCATATCCCAAAGCACACATCCATCTTACACACTCACTTTCAGCCACCTCTGACGGTATGACATGTATGACTGATCTACCTTTCTCCGCCATACTTTCAAGCACCATTTATGTACGTATTTGACAAAGCATTTCTTTCTTGCTTAGGTGGGTCATCCATCTTCCCTATCATGCATTGTCAACCTCCTTGCTTCAACATGTCACCTTGTACTTTTACTGTATGCTGTTAGGAGGACTGCCCACTCCTGTGCCCTGCGTTTGTGGCACTGGTTTCGTCTCCTGGCTTGTGGCCGATTCTGATTGTAAACGTCCATCCATAGAACCACTTAATCCCAAACATTATCTCTGACCCTTTTTTGTCAAACTGCAAGTAAAGGTTTCCTGCACAGAAGCCCAGTGCCTTCTCAATTCTTTCTTCTATCATGTGTGACAACACTGGACCATCTCCATATGGTAAGGCTTGCAGGCACAACACACATTCTTTGTCAGCTGTATAATGAACTAGAACTTTGGCTGATTTGTCCAACTGGTTTGACTTTTGAAATGCTTCTTCTTGTTTTATGTCACAGGCCCATGTCCTATCTTTTTTCAGCCGATGGTGTAATGAGGTAGCCATGTGGCGCGTTAAGCAGTAATTTGTTGTAATTATTCAACAAGCCCAAACATATTTTCAGATCAGAGATGATGTGGATCAATGATCAACGCTAATTGCATCGTCAAATCTGCAGCGTCAACCCATGGAAGGCTGCAGGGCCAGACAATTTTTTCTGGCAGGTTGCTCAGAGGATGTGCAAACCAGCTAGTGGATTTTCTCACTGATGCCTCCCTGAACAGTGCCATTATTCTGGTGTTATTATCCACTTTAAGAGGCTCAACATAAGACACATGAAGAACCTGCTGCCTCATCACTGGACCCCCTGAAGTTTGCATATTGTTCCAAATTCTCAACAGATGATGCCATGACCAGCACCCTCCATCTGGCTATCAGTGACACTCACATAGAAATGCTGTGCATAGACTTTAATTCAGCATTCATGCGCATAATGCCTTTTTCACATCTCAAATTCCGTCAGCTTCACTCCTCATCGGAAACATGCCGCTCCGCTCAGTACAGTTTTTGAAAAAAATTGAGGGGGACACTACAAACAAATACACATACATGTATGGCAGCAGACAGGTTTTATATTCACATATAGTTTTAGGCATGTACCACACACTTTCTAATGTTAGAAAATTAGCTATTTAATTTTTATATCAATAAAACATGTTAAATTGAAGACTGCACATTTGTGCAAATATCCATGCACAATACATTTGTAAACTTATGATTGCATATGTATCTGTACATGTCTATTTGTAAATTCCTGTTTATAGAAAATAGCAATCTGTACATTATGTTCATATCTATCTGCAAATTCCTGATTACAGTTAATAGCAACTTGTATATATTGTTCATATTACATCATCTTTCATCATTTGTAAATTTCTGATTATAGTTATTAGTAATCTGTATATTATGCTCACAGTATATCCATCTGTAAATATTACCCATAGCTTCTCCCTGCACATATCCCTTTTAAGTGCACTTAAGTAACTTATACCTTTATCCTGCACTTTCTGCTTATTGCACTCCTGGTTAGACCTAAACTGCATTTTGTTGCCTTGTACTTGTACATGTGTAATGACAATAATCTAATCTAATCTAATCTAATCTAATCTAATCTAATCTAATCTAACATTTATTCATAGCCACACAAAACAAGATAGATTATCCATTTGTAGTTAGCAGCTAAACACTAATTCACACAGATTATTCTAAAATATATTATATATTTCTATCTGCATGTGTATGCTTATACATGAAATGCTATCATTAGCACAATCATTCATTCATTCATCATTTATACAACTGCCTGAAGCCTATCCCAGGAAACCTTGGGCACAAGGCGAGGTACACCCTGGACAGGGTGCCAGTCCATCACAGGTCTTACACACACACACACACACGACGGGTAATTTAGGAACACCAGTTAACCTGATCTGCTTGTCTTTGGACTGTGGAAGGAAACTGGAGTATGTGGAGGAACCCCACTGAACATGGGGAGAACATGCAAACTTCACAGACTCCCATGGCAGGAATCAAACCCTTGATCCTGGACGTCACAGTGCTAACCACTAGCACAATTAGGATCACACAATTAGTACCATGTGAACTGAGAACGCTAAAAATTAAACTAGAGACTGGGGACAGGTGTGTCGTCCAGAATCTGGACTTAAATCCCATCCCTACCTTTCCTGGTTAATGTATATACAGTATATATTAAATATACATTTTCTGTCATATTAAAGATTTAACAGACTGATTAAATTTTATTTAAAGTTAAATTGAAGATCCACTAACCATTACAGAAAAGGAGCAATGTCTTGTTGCTGAGACTTTTTACTCACTAAGTGTGCTTTGAGCTCTGCTGAATTCATGAGACTTTTTTTGTAACACAATACTCAGAGCTCGATGGTAGGATACAAACGTAGAGATTATTAAATCAAAAGAAAATGCACAATTGGTAGTGACAAAGCCAGACAAAGGGGTCAAAGCCAACAATCAGTCATACCAGCAAACAAATCCAAAGAATGAAACAAAGGTTGAAAATCTAGAGAGCAATCTAAAGTACAAACCAGAAAAACATACATAGAAAAAAAGGGTAAGCAACCCAATGGAGAGCAAGATTTTAGGATGAGATATTGAAACGCTGGGGTCTATAAACAGTAGGTCAATATAGAAATAATAAGCTACATGTACAACTGAGTGAGCCAGAAGTGATTAGGATTCAGTGCTCTGGTAGTAGGGCATGGACTTGTCCGGTGAGCGTCAGATACTGTGATACCACAATTGACTTTTTTACCAAACAAGATGTGTGGTTCCTGTACACCTATAAGTGGATCTTTACACTTGCTGATTCATGTAGTTCAGCCAATCATGTGCATAAAATTATGCAAATGCAGGTCAAACTTCAGTTAATATTGATTTCATGAAGTTTCATAAATAAATTTGCTACAGTTACAGTCCCAGCAGTCATATTTTCTGATGCTTGATGTGAACATTAATTGAAGCTTTTCACCTGTAGCTGCATGATTTTATGTGTTGTGCTGCTGATTAGATAGCTGCATGAATGAGCAGGTGTACAGGTCTACATATTGAATATACATATTGTATATACATATTGGATGTTTATACATCAATCAGCCATAACATTAAAACCATAAACATTAAAAACAGCTAGGCATTGGGTTTCCCTTCTGCAGTAGTGCTGTGTTTTCTGGCTTCAGGATGTTGGCCGTGGATCCCTTGGGTGCTGTGCGTTGCTGAGGTGGGGACCTGGTGATCAGACTTGTACTGTATGTCTGGCACATTCCATGAGAGTTTGGAGGATGGGTTGGCAACTCCTGATGCCTTTCTATCATGGCCAGCAGCAAAATTTCTCTGCAATTTGTGCTGCACTGGCTTTTCTGTGGGAGTCAGACCAGATGGCCTTCTGTCCTTGCAGACATGGGTGAGTCTTGGTGCTTATGATTCTGTCGCCAGTTTGCTGGAGTATAGTTCAATCTCATTCAGTTCCTCTGGGCGGTGGGATTGACCTCTGATGGCTGATCATTAACAATAAGCCAGTTGCCTTTTCTAGGAGGTTAAGGCTATCAGGATCTTAGGCAAGCCTAACATACAGAAGTGTTCAAAATAATAGCGGTCCAACATCAGTAAACAGATCAATAATTGTTTTTGGGAGAAATTATATTTCTTTGTGGTGAATATTTTACTTAGGTGTAGTGGAGTAATAGAAAACAACAGACCCAATAGTCATGACTTGCATGCACCTGATTCTGTGTAATTGAATCATTAATTGAAAAGGGACAAGTTCAAAATAATAGCAGTGTGGAGTTCAATTAGAGAGGTAAATTATTCTGTGAAAAACACGTGTCAAACTAATTCAAGGATAAAAAAAATTCAAGGATAAATGCAGAAAAGGTTGTCCTGTGCATTTCTCTCTGAAAATAAAATGGGTCGTTCCAGACA